>SZWC01001267.1:130624-196695 GCA_023375785.1 Penium margaritaceum | reverse complement strand
GCAACGCAACGCAACGCAACGCAACGCAACGCAACGCAACGCAACGCAACGCAACGCAACGCAACGCAACGCAACGCAACGCAACGCAACGCAACGCAACGCAACGCAACGCAACACAACGCAACGCAACGCAACGCAACGGACCGTAACGCGACACGACACAAGCACAGCACAACACACTAAACAAAGCTCAGCAGGTTCAGGAGCCTCACCTCCCCCATTAGGCCAGGGGCCACCACACGGGACGCGCCCTCCGCCACCTCTGCCACCGCAAACAAAGCCAGCCGAGCAGCGCAGACGAATGTCAGTGCTGGCAGCACCAGCAGCAGCAGCGGCGACGGCAGCGACCAGCATGCAGACCTGCACCGCACACCGCTGTACATGCCCCTGCCTGCCCGCCTCTGCCTCCACTCCACCTGCCGTCTCAGAGACCGCGTCCACAGTGAAAGGAGATGCTTCCACTCCTCCTGCTGTAGCTGCTGCTGCTGTTGGTGATGATGGTGGTGCTCCTTCTGCNCTCCACTCCACCTGCCGTCTCAGAGACCGCGTCCACAGTGAAAGGAGATGCTTCCACTCCTCCTGCTGTAGCTGCTGCTGCTGTTGGTGATGATGGTGGTGCTCCTTCTGCACCTGCTCTTGCTGTTGCCCCCCCTCCTCCTCCTCCGCTTGCTGTCGCTGGGGCTGCCGTCGCCTTCTCCGGTGCTGCTGCTGCTGCTGCTGTTGCGGCTGCGGCTGCGGCTGCTGCTGCTGCTGCTGCTGCTGCTGCTGCTGCTGCTGCTGCTGCTGCTGCTGCTGCTGCCGCTGTTCCCCGTGCCAGTGTGTTGTCCCCTCCATGGCCGGAGTCACGACCAACCACGCCATTGCCGGGCCAGACCACTCAGTCCTACAACTCTCGATAGCATTAGCAACCCCGCATCTACGTTGTGTAGTCGCCACGTGCAGTAAGCCTGCCTCGGCACTAAGGGCTTTCACACTCTTTCCTCCCCCCCCCCCCCCCCCCCCAACCCCTCTTACGTCCTCCTCCTCCCTATTCTCCACACTTACCCTTTCTCCCAGCTTCCCTTTTCTTCCCAGACCTACTCCGTCATGTGCCAGCGCCTTGCTGCAGCTCACCCTCTTGCTGCTGCTGCTGCTGCAAATGCCGCTACTCTTCCCCTCTGCGCCTCTATCTCCGTAGCACCCTCGCGCGAGGAGGGTGCGGAGGCCTTGAGGGTGCGGGCAAAGGAAGCAGGCCAGCGACGTTCGAAAGACAGGCGTGCTGTTCGCCAGCCAAACGAGCGCGGACGAAGTGGGTCAGTGGCGGTCGACGCGTGGTGCCCCGAAAGTTGCCGCTCACCGTGAACCATGCATGCAGCCACGCGTTCGGCAGCGAATGCGAGATGAGGTTCTCTCCGCCAATCCCAGGGCGTTCATGGCGGGGGTGCTAGTGACAACCTGCTGGAACTTGGATTCCCGCATGAGCAACTCGGGATTCCCGCATCAACCCCTCACCCTTCCCCCCCAATCCTAGCTATCTCACGCCAGTACGCTACTCCGGCCCTCCTACCCAATCCCTGACCTTCACTGGCTGGAGCGTCGTTACCTAGGCTACTGGACAGTGGCCACTCAGAAACCGTTCGCTGGTGCGCGACTCCTTGACATGCAGAGAAAAAAGGGGATCATTTCCTTTCGCTGTACACGGAATCAAGATTTCATTCAGCTAATCCCAGCTCTACCACACAGAAGCAACTACGACATTATGAGGAAATCCATAAACAGAATCGCCATATCAGGACCGAAGCATGAAAAACGTGGACCCCGAAAGAGATTAACATGAACCATCTACCATCAACCCGTCATCTTTTGGAAGAATATAAAATCAGAATTAAATTCACCGCAGTCATGTTTCAATTCAAACCTGTTCAAGAGGACAAATCTCCACCTTACTAGAAAAGGCAAATGCCATGCCCCACTATAGCGAATCCAAAAAGAACCCCAAAGACTAAATCATCAAAGAAAACCATAAATTCAACATAATTTCTTCAAATAACAGTTTATCTTGATTTTGGGGGGGGGAACCATCTACGTGATAGGTTAAAGCATACCTGGGGGAAAACAATCTTTTTTCCTTGTCAAAATCATGATGCTGAAACCAAATTAACCTCATAACCATCATGGCATAACAATACCCCTCATGAAATCGTCTCATAAAACTTTGATCTGTATTTTCAACTTGATCATGATTTTACTTGGACATAAGAAGTAAAATAAAGTCTACCATGGACTACATTACTTACCGAATCACTAAAAGTCTTTTTAAAACCATAATATGAGTGTCCAAATTTTCCATATTAGATTTTAACCTACATTACATTCAAAATATTAATTTTTCTTTTCGCCAATATTTTTCTAAACTCTCATTTCAAGTTTATTTTACGTTTCATCAAATCATGATTTTAATCAAATACATAAGGCTTCGATTAAAGTCTGTTTTCAAGTTATGAATACATGAAAAATAATATAAACTAAAAAATTCAGAATTCATATCATTTAAACCTCAACAAGAAGTTAACCGTATTCGATTCTAATTTAAAAATGATTAACACTATTGGAAAAACTTTCATGCCTAATTTGAAAAAAAAATCAGTAATTTATTCATTCAATTTCAATTAACTTCTCATCAATAAAGTTTCATCTAAAAAACATAATGTAAAGCTATAGGAATGATCTTATCTCTGCCAAAAAAGATCAAAAATATTAGTTGTATCCTTCTATGCATGTGCCTACCCATTCAATATCATGAATGTAAATAAATAATAATTTTTTCTCTATAATTCCTTACTGATGTTTTCCTGCATTCATCACAATAAAAAAACTTGATTTATTATAGTTGAGCATGATCGATGCACCTGAATTTGAATTCCATTAGTGAGGAATCCCATTCAACTTCAATGATTTCAAATATCACCAGTAAATAAAGGCAAGAAATGAATACAATTACATAACTTATTCAAAGTTAAATGAAAAACAGTAAGCTTCGGAAATATGTACTAAAAATCGCTCAAATCATATTAAGGAACTTAATGTATCCATACAATGTTTTAAACACCTCAAATCATAAACATCTCATATACAATGCTCCTTAACTCGGTTACACACTCATTGAATTTTTCTAACCCTACATTTGAGAAGATACACAAACACAAATAATCTTCTTCATTTTATCTACTAAACATCATTATTATATTTATACTCAAAACCTTCTCATTATTAGAAAAAATTAAGACGACATCAAACCAGTTGTTACAAAAAAATAAACCAAACAATTAGAAAGAAGATTAACATGTGTATAAGAAACTTTCAACGAATCAACATTTGAAAAGGAAAATTTGCAAATCAAATCATGACTCATATGTTAAGACAACACAATATTAATAAAGATTTGAATAAATACATATCTTCTAAATCATTTAAAAATGGCGTTCTATTATAAAAATGTTTTCGATAAACATCAAGGCTCTCAATCTCTTATGCAAATTTTTGTATTTATGCACATTGATTCCTTTAGATATACAGATTCAATTATGTTATGCAATTACCTTATTATGATGTGTTTCAAAATGCAAGTTGTAAGCCATTCATCTCTTATCCTCTTAATAACAACATGAGTTCACCTTGTTCTATTCTACATGGCACATTAAGACTCCTCCTAAGAGATTAGGGTATGAAGCAAATGATTCAAGCATGCCACAAGGTTTGACACACCATGTCTTCAGAAACAACCCAAATCTTAGAGAACGATGGTACATTTTTAACTCCTCCCTGTTCTTCAACCTCCACCTTTGCACCACCCAGAACAAAAGGAATGATCATGTAAGCATTAAACATGGAAGCAATGGGAGGAGATTTCATGGATTCAATGAACTTTTAATGGTTGCAAGACGTAAGTTTTAAGGTAAACAATCAATTTGACACACACATGGCATATCTACATACAAATCAATCTACTTGTTATGGTATGAAAGACACATTAACGTGATTAATGCCATTAAAAATAAATAGTCATGGTTACCATTTTCCCATAAATAATCAACATGTATGTTGAGAATAAATAACGGAATCATTCCCTTTCACCCAAATTCTAATCATCTGCCTTCTTGATTACCCACTTTTCTCATTTAAAATACCAAATACCAACTAGTTTGAACACACCGCCTTGTCCGCAAAACACGACTACCAATTCACGCAAACTACGTAGCCATCTTTTGATAAAACATGACAAGAATTCATATTCTTTATGCATGATGTTAGAAAGATGGTTATTCTATGAATTACATTTGAAGATTGCATGGATTCATCGTGGATTTTTTTTTCTAATTCTTTGAATGGGATACAATGGCGAATTCAACAGAATAAGTGTAATGTATTTTTTTAATAAAACAAGTAAAGCATATTCTTGCCATTTGTAACTTGTTTTATCTCGGGTGCTTATTCGTAAGTTTACATTCCATGTATTCTTCAAAACATTTTGGTTTCACTTTGTTGAGCTCGTTCTTGCATGCACTTCAAGGGGTTTGCCTACCGACACATGCAATTGTGCTTGAAAATGGTTGAGTTGAGGTCCCATCACTATTTTGCACAATACGCAGAAAACAAATTCTACATGTTGCAAATTGCATGCTACATTGCATGTCACAACGAAGAAAGTGCGCCCAACAACTTCCACCCCTTTTAAACAATAGTTAAAAGCTAACATAAAACAAGGTCGTGTTTTGATTGTTGTATAAAACAAATTTGCATTATGAGCCATGTTAGTGGCTGCAATAACAGCGCTAGTTTCATGCTCCGATATGGTGTAGTCGGTTTTGTAATTGGATAAAGATACGCAGAGTGAGAATTTCCTAGGTGGCTTCCAAAAGTAGAGCCATGGATTGTTTTTTCACCATACGGGCCAGTCCAAGTCTGGCAACCAGGCCTAAAGGGCTTGGACGGTAAAATAGTTTGTGGCATGCATAGGCTACTACGCATGCCTCTAATGTGTTTGTCGCATGTGCAAGCTATTCTACATGCATCTTGGAAGGCAAGGACCAGTAGTTGTACAACGTGACAAAGCGTTGCGGTCAGGTAGAGTAAGACCTGATACGGCATCTCACATGAGGCCATGTGAGAGCTCCTGCTAGGGACCGCCTACACAAGGAGCCCGTGGCCACGACTCAACATGCTTCTCTCTCCACCACCTACACAGGCTCCGTGGCAAGCCAAAATGCGAGTATTACACTTACAAAGATCTACGGCTCTCACCAATCCATGAGGAGATTCAGGATTCAAGAACCACGGTTACGATGAAACTTCACCGTGAGACCGTGTAAGCTTCTATAAACAAGGCAAGGCAATCAATTTTCCAGGGTTGCAAATATAAGAAGCGACGGCCCTTCCCCATCTTTCTATCTCAGCAAGACTCAAATTTCATGTCAGGACCTTGTAGCACTCAGCATCTCAAAGCGCCTCAGTCTGAAGTTCTGCTAAATTTTGCTTAAAAGACCCGTCTTAGCCTAGTAGTGCTCTGCAAGCCTCGGAACAAGGAAGCCCTGACTATCTGGAGGCCAGTCCACCTTGAAGACAGTGCTGGACCAAGACCCGTTGCGTCGACGGCCTTAATGGCCTTGCAAGGCATTGCCCCTTGCTTGGGCCAGGAGTAGTGGTGGAGCTCATGTGTGGCCTTTGTAAGGCTCTAATTCTCATGTACCGTATTAAGACTTTGGAATCAAGCAAGAATTATTCTGCTCTCACATTTAGTTTCTCGTTCATCTATTGATTTGTCTACTAGCTTGCTACACGGGAAACAATCTTGTACAAGCAAGGAACCTAATCCTTGCTACACAGTTGCACATCCAAACATGGTCTTAGAGCACTAGGCTCTGTGTTCAGCTAGTCTTGCGGCAATAGCAGGAGAGAAAATTTGTGAATTATTTCTTCACCATCCCTGTACAAGCTTGAGAGGGAGCGACATGTGCCTTCTACAAAGCCCGACTGCCCCTTAGCATCGTTGTGCCTACACAAGACATAAGCATCAAGAGACCATGAGCAACATGGAGGTGGAGGATCAAAGGGCAGGTTCTCTTGCTCTTCATGAGAACTGTGTTTTAAGCGGTCTACGTATGGGTTAGGATCGAGAACGCCATGTCACAGACCACGCACAACGCAAAGAAAAAATAGCATAACACTTAGTAGATATGGCACAACACATGGCACAACAAGAAGTCGCAACTCTTCAAGTTGTGAAGAACAAGAGGGAGGTGTTGAGTCAGTAGATGGGAGCTCAAGATCTCCTCCGTTAACAATAGCAATAAACAAATGTCGCTCAATCATCTCAGACGCAGTAGTTGCAATAGTCACATGCGGCTCATGTAGGCCAAATTGCACAACTCCAACAATGAATTGTGTGGTTTTAGCCACAACAATAGCTTCAACAACAGGTGCTTCAGCAGCATCAGCTTTAGCAACAACAACATCAATAGATGCAATGGTAACAAGCATCTCAAGCATCATCCACACATCTGCCTAAAGCAAGCCCTCCCCCAGTTGTGCAACTACCATGCCTCCGCCAATGCAACCTATGCAACCTAGACAAAGAGGCATGTCACCGCAGTTTGCAGCTGTACATCCTCAAGTTGTACCAGTAATGCCACACGTGGCACAGTTTCAACCAGCACAACACGCACCTCTACCATAAGCATACACGGCATAAGCCGCTATGGCACCTACCGCACCACCATTCCAAGCTCATCCAGCAATGTAGCAGTTGTGCCATGCGGATGGCCCCCAGGCACCTCCACATGACAAGGGATACCAAGGACTTGAGGACCCCGTGCCCCTTGAAAAAATTGACTTATAGCTACATTAGATGAAGATTGATTAGTTTCACGGAGAGAACGTCCCTCACTCGGCACAAAAATTCAAGCATGTGGCCTAGATTCATGCCATTTGGAAATTCTACACTAGGTACTACGCACCTCAACCCTTAGGATCACCACCACAAGTGGTTTCCAAGAACAAGTACTTCAACCAAGATGCATTTGTGATAGTAGACAACCAGCTGAGAAATCGCATCCAACAAGAAGTTTGGATGTATGACCACATATCAAATTTTGCATAGCAAGCATGGTTCGACCTTGTCAAGACTCACATGTCAGGCAACTCTATTATCAAATCCCACCTCCTAACAGTACTTTCACACATCAACCTCAACAGCTTCAAAAGTATTCAGGCGTACATCAACAAATCAAAGTCATTACATGATCAGCTTGTAGTGATAGATGCACTAGTACCTCAACTCGTCTTCGTGACCTTGCTCCTCAACGGCCTGACTGGTGATAGATACGACGTGCGCAAGGTGCTAGAGATCAATCATGAGAGTGAACTGGCCGAAACATACATCTCCAAGATGTTTCTCACTGAGCAGCGTGACCGCCACATGGGAAAAGAGAATGAATGCATTCTTACCAACACAATGTACAAGGTTTCAGCGCAACAATCAACTCCACTCAGCCATCACAGAATAGTCAAGCGCTGATCAAGGCGGCTTCAGACCATTATTTTGCCCACTCCAAGCCAAACGCATGCTGGCAAGCTCACGTGAAAAGCAGCCAGGATCACGCCCTGCACATGAATGCACTTATTGTGGCAGGCCAAAACATGTAAGGAGGAATTGTACAAAGCGTCTATGGGATGAGGAGCAAGCAAGACAAATGAAGGAAGCAAGCAACTTAAGAGGAAAGGGGGAGAAGAAAAGAGTTGAAAAAGTGAAGCATGCCGAGAAGCAAGAGAAGGGCCTAGAGAAACAAGCAAAGGAGGGAGGCACAAGCAAGCAATATGACTACACGAGGTCCATTTTTTAGCTGTCAAACACGAAAAGCAATGACTTGGTTTGCTTAACGTATGTGTGGTAGCTGGATGGTGGGTGCACTTCCCACATCACTCTTGAGAATACGTGCCTCCATGACATCCTGCCTTACTCCAAGTGCTTCATCACAGTTGCTAACAACAAGCAAGTTCTAGTGCTAGGAAAGAGGAGAATGACAGTGACAGGGTACCAAGGAGCTCAAGTCAAGTTTGCACACGTGCTCTACATACCTGTGATTTTTGTGAACCTCCTCTCACTAAGGAAGCTGATGAAGAGAGGTGCACGCATCGTCAACAACGGCAAGCACGTTGTCTTGAAGAGTCGTGAAGGCGAGACCTTTGCAAAAAGGCGCCTACTACCACACGGCATCATCCAAATGTTTTCTAAGCTCTCGTGTCTGACAAACTCACATCGCCATTTGTAGTAAAAAGTCTCCACCAAGGTTTTGGTGTAGATCTCGCTATGTGGAACAAACAATTAGGCCACGTACATTATCAACTAGTGTAGTCAATGCACAAGAAAGAGCAAGTCAACGACCTCAACATCAAGGATAATAGGAGCAAAGAAATAACGGCGGCATGTGAGGACTGCGTGCATGCAAAGCTCCCACGGAAAATGTTCCCTCCTGACATAAACTGTGATGTTAGCCAGCGGTTGAAGCTAATCCAAAGAGACATATGTAGATCATTACCAACTACCACCATCTACGAAGGACAAATACTATCTTCTGTTTGTTGCCAACGTAACAGGTTTTGTGTGGAGCTATCCTCAACACACACAAGATAAAGCTCCCACCTACTTTTTCATGTGGTTGGCAATGGCACATAGGCAAAGGAATGCGAAGTTACACGTACTGCGCTCAATCAATGCTAGAAAGTACCAGAGCAGAGAGTTCATATCTCGTTTAGGGACATGGGGATAATGTAGTAGTTTTTCATAGCCTACACAACGCACCAAAACGCTCTAGTTGAAAGAGCTTACTGCACAATGGAAGAGACATTGAAGGCTATGCCTCTTGCTTCTCAGCTCAGCACAAACTGGTGGCCTTATGCTTAAAGGCAACCAGTTTGGGTGCACAATCATGAACCACAAGTGGCGCTCCCTGACATGACGCCATTTCAAGCATGACATGGTGACAAGCCTCACATCACCATGCTTAGCACCTTTGGCTGCTGGACTCTTTTCTGTGTGTCAAAAGAGCCTCGTAAGAAGCTCCCTAACATACATTATGGGGAGTTTTTCTTTGACAAAGCCCTAACATGAAAGGCTTTAATTTCTATGAATTGGTATTGCAAAGAATTGTTTTCAACTGCGACATTATCTTTTTTTCAGACCTAATGCGCCAAGCATGGAAGGAAAAGCACAAGAAGGCACCATTTTCCTCCAAGCCTTCTATGACACCTACAATCACTCACTAAAAGAAGAAGATTCAAACATAAACTTACTTACCCTTGCGGATCTCAATGAGGCACATGAGGAGGGAGTGGGTACGCATGTGCCCCTCCATGGCAACCACCGCGTAGGCGTCCCCCAAAATCACGAGCCGATCGTAGTATGCGATGGCGAACCCAAGGTGGTGTATGTGAAGGATGCTCCACAAGCAACGCATCAACATCATCTTCTTGGCACCGTCCACAACAAGCATTTCACGCGCCTATTGCAACAGCAAAAGGAGTACCAAAGAGCAGAGAAGGAGGAGGAAGAGTACATCATGGCCATCACAACATGATCGTTGTGTAAAGAGGATGTTGTCGTTCTTGCTGACTTCACATCTACCCACCTCACTGCCCTCCTGACTTCGATGAATGAACTACCTCAAAATCCAGTGACTTTAAAGGAAGCTCTCAGTGGAGAGCATGCAGCTAAGTGTAAAGGAGCATAGGATGCGGAGTATGGGAGCCTCATGGAGGAAGGCACATGGGAGCTCGTGGGACAACCTGTAGGCTCACGACTTGTTCTAGTCAAGTGGGTCTTCCGCATCAAGACAAAAGTTAATGGCAATGTCGACAAGTTCAAAGCCCTTCTACTAACAAAAGGGTTCTCACATGTGGAGGGAACTTTTTTTTTATCCTTATGCCCCATGAGCCGCAACACCACAGCCCGCATCATGCTATATTATAGCAGTGTTGGAGTATGAAGTGCAGCAACTTGACGTGAAGAACGCTTCTCTACATGGTGATATGGACACGGCTTTGTTCATGAAGCAGCTACAGGGTTATGATGATGGTAGCAAACGAGTGTGAAAACTAGTCAAGAGCTTGCATGGGCTCAAACAAAGTCCACTTTTATGGTATCGCAAGCTCCAAGGACTTCTAGAGACACTAGAATTCCATTAATCAGCCTACGACAATTGTATGTTTCTCCACAAGCCATTAGCAAAGAAGGTAATAGACTAGTACATTCGGGTCTATGTCCATGACATCTTCATCATCGGCCCATCAACCACTTTCATCAAAGCCATGGCAACGGCGATGGCAAAGAAGGTCAACATGACACTCATGCCATGCTTTGAGTTGTACCTTGGCATGGACATCAAGCGTGATTGCACACCTCAAACCACGATGATCCACCACGATGCAAGCACATCCCAACATCATAGCAGGCACGGGAAAAGAGGGCATTTCGCATAAAGCGAGTGGAATAGGCTCGCATACGGCCGCGGGAGCTTACGTAGAGCATGTGAGGGGTCTCGCCAGCAATGGTAGGCCCCTGGTTCCACTCGATCCATCGCACGCACTGGACAAGGGTCCTAACAAGCCTCCACAATGTCGTATGATCCATTCACTGGATCATGCGACGAATGCAACAAGTGTGAAATACTCCTTGGTAACCACCTTAACCTTTGCAAAGTTTCTCCTTGAATACGCAGCAAAAAAAACAAACACACAGAAGTGCGGATACCACATAATACCTTCCCTTTGAAGCAAAAAGGTGTACGAGATCCCATTGTAAACAAAATTATGATCAATCACCTCAACGAAAACCATGTTAGCATACAATCAGAGTAAGACACGGCTCACCATGTCACAAATGTAAGGACAGGAAGGATAAAAGTAGATCAATCTAGTGAAATCAAACAAGGCAACAACTATTACTACAACAAATCAGCTGAGCAAGGGCGAAAATGGCCAAGAAAGCCTCTCCTACCATCAGGTTACGGTCTTTACAGCTTCATTAACCACATAAATGATGGTGGAGCCAAAACCGATTTTTCTAGACTCGAGGGAGGTGTGCACAAGCATCAAGTAGCAAGGTTAGGAGAGCAGGGTCCAACACGAGCTTTGAGGACATACAAACCGTCAGTCGTAGAAGCCACCAGAATGGGTGCTTCATGAGGAAGCAACTGCGAAAGTTCTAGCGAGTTTTTTATAGTCTCTAGTCGCTTCTTTTTGCAACACAACGCCTTGACCCAAGCTCTTCACCAACGCACCCATCAACGGGGATTGTTGGTGGGTGCAATGACTGCACTTGTTTCATGCTCCGATTTGGCGTAGTCAGTCTCATAATTGAATAAAGATACGCGGAGTGTGAATTTTCTTGGTGGCTTCCTAGAGTACAGCCATGGACAGTTTTTTCACTATACAAGCCAGTTTGATTCTGGCAACCAGGCGTAATGGGCTTGGATCGTAAAAACGTGTGCGGCATGCATAGGCTACTACACATGCCTCTAATGTTTGTGTCGCATGCATAGTACATTATGCATCCATCCTGGAAGGCACGGACCCGCAATTGTGTAGCACAACAAAGCCATGCGGTCAAGTTATGTCATACCTGACTCGGCTTCTTGCATGAAGCCGTGTGAGAGCTCCTCGCGGGGACCGCCTACACAAGCAACATGTGGCCATGACTGAAGATGCTTCTCTTCTCGCCACCTAGACAGGCTACATGATAGGCCAAAATGTGAGTATTACAGTTACGGAGATGTACGACTCTCACCGATCCGTGAGGAGCTCCAACATACAAGAACCACGGTTATGGTGAAACTTCACCGAGAGACTAAGGAAGCTTCTACAAACCGGGCAAGGTTGCCTACTTGCCATGGCCGCAAGTATTAAAGGCGGTGGCCCTGGCACATCTTTGTATCTAAGTAGGACTCATCTTTCATGTCACAACCTTGCAGCACTTAGCATCTTGAAGTGTCTTACTCCAAGGTTCTACTAGAGTATTCCCAGGAGACCCTTGTAAGCCTGATCATACACTGCTTCCCTCTGAAGGAGGACGCCAAGACTACCAGGAGGTCATTCCACCCGGAAGACGGTGCTGGACCAAGACGCCTTGCGTCGACGGTCTTAACGGCCTAACAAGGCGTTGCCCCTTGCGTGGGCCAAGAGGAGTGGTCGAGCTCATGTGTAGCTTTTGATAGGCTCTAATTTTCATGTACCATACTTGTACTTTGGAATCAAGTAAGATTTATTCCGTTGTCACATTCAGTTTCCACTTCATCTGTTGATATATGTACTACCTAGCTCCACAAGAAAAGAACTTGTACAAGGAAGGGACCTTGTCCTTGCTATACACCTACAAATCCCCACAAAACGTAACATTACAATATTGAATGACAATTTGTCGACCTTATGACACTTTATTTAATCTTTGAAAAATTTATACATCTTATGATGTAGTATTGCTTCGTAAAAATATACTTGAGTATGATTAAAACATGATTATAACACACCAATTCTAGAAACATACATCTCTTTGTACACATGTTCACTTTTGGTTTCTAAGATCATAGGGTTGAAGAGGTCAAAGTCTTTCTCAGTTATTCGATCGAGTTCATTAGCAAGAATTTGCTTTCGTTCATTGACCTCATTTGAAAACTTATGAGGAACATCTTATTGACCTTACTTCTCTTCCAGTGGCATTGGATGCAAAATGTGGTACATGTTCATCAAATGAAAGCTTATGATAATTGCAATGTTCCATTTTTTAGGCTTTAGATGCAAGGTTTTTCTTCAGTTCCAAGTCTCGTATTTCATGAGAAGCGAAGACAACAATCTCGCACCTATCTTTTTTTCTTCATTTCTCCACAAAGATTTGGAGATAGAACTCCAATACGTCCATCGTAGGATGTGACAGATTCAAATAGTTCAATTCATATGGCCGCTCAAGATCGTATTGATTATGTTTTTGAAAGATAACAGTCCCTAGGGATAGAGGAGTATCATTACAATATCAATTATTGTCAACAACCGATGGTGCTTTTCTAACGACATGGTGCAACAATTTTGAAACAACAGGGTGAAAGAATTTCTTAAAAAGTATGAGTATATGTCCTTTGTAGACAATGTCACTTGAAACAAGGATGATGTGGGGCTCGTTTTGTATGATTCACGATGTCTAGAAGTAAGAGCCTTGGACATCCACTCCTCGCGCTCAGTGATGAGCGAATGTCTTGAGTGGGTATCAGAGTGAGCTTGTAATCATTGGGGAGAATGGAAAGCCCTGAACAAAAAGTGTATATAAAGTCTTCTTCTCTTAAGATTGGTCGATACATAAACAAACATTTCAATTATCAGTAACCTGCGCAGAGCTTTACCCAATGGTGGGTAAATGGAATCGCTCCTCAAGAATAAACACTTTCTTCAAAGTTTTCTAGCACTTATATGAAAGAAGATATTTGTATTCAAATTTTGATAAAAATAACTCGAATCAAATGAAGGAAATAGATTTGGACAAAATTACTATCACATGAATTGTTTATAGACATTTTCATCTTAAAAAAAGAAGATTTTAGAAAAATTCATATTTAGTTTTCATATTATCATTGAAATTTTCAAAAAAATTACTTTCACATGTGAAACTGATTTATTTCATAACTTGACATGTTTGAAAATAATTATTTCCCCGTACAAAATCAAAACGTTTCACTAAGATAAAATAAATTTGGCTTGTTATCTTTAATCAGACCACCTTTTCGAGAAAATGAAATGTTTTTAGGCATGATTTTCCATGTGAATTCAAGATAGATGCTCTTTAATCATTCTATTCCAATTTAAATTAAAAACGGATTTGTAGAAACTTTATATCATGTTTACATTTTGTTCATTACACATTCTCATAAATCAATCTTTCAATAGATGAATGAAAGTTTCTATATCAAAATTTTTATTTCAAAATCTTCACAATTTTATGTTGAAAGTATTCATCATTTTTCACATTCCATGAAAAGCATTAGTTTTGATGATGATGAAAACACATATGAGTGTTGGTTTCCACAACATTTGTAGCCTCATTATGAGCCCTCTTGTGAACATCTTTCAGTTCCTTCAAATGGCTTGTTGTGTATTGTATCTTTATTTTATAAGATTTATTTTCCATTGTTATTGGTTATTAATCTTTTCTAAATTTTATTGAATTCATAAATATGGTTGCCTTTTGT
This sequence comes from Penium margaritaceum, assembly GCA_023375785.1. Classification (NCBI taxonomy): domain Eukaryota; kingdom Viridiplantae; phylum Streptophyta; class Zygnematophyceae; order Desmidiales; family Peniaceae; genus Penium; species Penium margaritaceum. The sequence continues at coordinate 182,431 of SZWC01001267.1, read as the reverse complement.
TAAAAGTATTAATCATTTGTTTGAAAAGCATGTGAGTAAAGTGGAATTTCCATAAATTTGAAAAAGAGAAAGACCGAAACTTGTTTGACATAATCCTTTGGCGACTAGGCCAAAATTTCGCTTATTGAAGGTCCCCAATCCTCTAGCCATCTCCTTGGATAGTTGAGAGGCCATGAAGCCCCACTCAATCAACATGGCATTGAGCGCTCTACATTCCTTTTGCCTGGGAGGGAGCCGCCCTTGGCATACGCACATTGGTCTTCAATTCTTGTGCTATGCTGGTTATGTAAAGGATTGGATGGTATCCTCTACCGACAAGGCCAAATTTGTGTTGCTTGAGGGCCTCTGAAGCTCAAGCCACCCCTTGCAACCCTCCACGTGCTAGGAACCCCCGCTCTATCAAAGCGGCGGTAGCTGCATGTTACAAAATGCAAATGGATTGAGTTGACGATCAAGGTTTACGTGCAGTGTGTTAATTAAATAATTTCAATGATCATGTAGGTTATGAGAAGATTTTTGTGATTAAATGTTATGTTCTATCTCACCTCATAAGTATAAACATCATTTTGAAAGTGTTGTTTCAATTTCATGGTTTTTTCTTGTCTTCTTTGTGATATTCTGATTAGTGGAATTTGATGTGTTTTTATGTGGTATTTTGCGATGCTTAGTATCCTTGAATTTGGGGGATTTGGGAGTGGAAAGTGATTAGCTCTTCACAAGATAGTTTGGTAAGTTAAACTGCTCATATTGAACATAATTGTGAAAGGGCGTTTGTATCTAATTAGATTTCTTGAGAATAAATCATAGCAAGGTCGATGCCGCGAAATTGGCCTGGTGAGTAATCAAAGTCGTATGTATTCTGCATTGTGGATCCAAAGATCTTTTCCAAGAACTTGATGTTTTATGACGAGTGTTGGCCATGGCAGCGCTCGAAAACATCAGGGCTGTAAACAGCAAAATGACGAGGTACCCTGTTCCGGATTTCAGAAAATGCTATCCAACCCTTTCGAAGGATTTTCATCTCCATTCACCTCGTTTTTTCAATTTTTTATCTCTAGAAGCCCCAAATTCCAAACTTTGATTTCAGGACGCCCCGCAACCAGAGTGCCGGTGACAAGGTACCCCGTTGGGTATATGGTCTTTGTCTAGACATTTCCATTTTGCGAATTTAGTGTAGTCTCTCAATATAAAAATGTTGTTATTTTGAAAAACATTTATGAAGTAAATGAGACCTTCAAAAAATGCGGTGGGGCGGGGGGGGTGGGGGGGGTCGAATACATTGCACGTCATTTGGGGAGGGGGGCGTTGAAAAACAAACACGCCAGCAATTCAAAGACGACACCTAACGATAAGAGGCTTTTCCTTCTGTTTCTTAGGACGTGTTCCTAGAAATACGAAAAATGCTAAAAATACCTTAGACGACTCAATAAGGAAACAGGGTAGATTGTGACGTTACAATGTACCCCTCATGTCGGGGTATATTGTAACCAGACAATCTCCTCCGCGGGCCATAACGGGGTTTATTGACACGAAAAGTGAAGACGGGGCTTTAGGGGTTCAAAAACTATGAGGCGGGGCGACCAGTGACCACTATTTCGAGGAGGGGGGGTTTGGCGAGTTTGGTTTTTGAATTTGGGGTAACTGGATATTTTCTTCGGGCTGTAAAACGCGGGGTTGGAGGAGGCAAGTACGGCGGCGCGCGATGATTCAGAGATCGGAAGTAAGATACGTCGTGAAAGCCAGACCGGACCGCGACGTCTACTGGCAAGACATGTAATGGGCTGGATGAACCGTCGGATACCGATCTCAACTCAGCACTGTCATATCTGTACCGTAAAAAACGGAGCGCGGAGCAAGTTGTCAGAGCCGCCAAGAGGCAGGCATGCTTTTCCAAATCCGTCCATCCTGGTGATCGATCATTCCTGTGGCGCGACGTTGGAAGTCCGGTTCCTAAGGAAACTTCGGCCTCCTTCACACCGACCAGTAGCAACTACGCGCCGCGCTGAAAGGCCCACCAGGATTCTGCGGACGATCAGGATGAACTGGTGCAAAATCTCCTTTCACACTGAGGGCTCGATGAAGTCATATTGGCGCTTTCGCGCTTGAAATCCATTTAGCACGATTTCTGACAGTTTTCATAGAGCGTTGACCCATGTCGTCGACTCGCATTGTCCGAAGTTCGCGGAAGGCATAGGCGCGAGCGTCTATTTGCTATAACTTGCTACACCTTTGAGGGTGTACTAACTCCCAGTAACTGGTACCCATGACGTGGCAAATAACAAATGCTCATGCAGTAAGTTTGTCCTTATGAGCCAACGGTGGCATCGTTAGCCGTTTTTGGGTTACAAAGTAACTTATTACAATCGGTCTGCGACCAAAAGATGCTTCAAGAAAATTGTGATTGGTGAATTGGTTGTTTATCTGCCATCCAGGGGGCAAGCATCAGTCGGACTATATGCCCCCCCACTTCCGCGAACGCCTAGGTGAGGTCGGCCCACACGAACAAAATCACGGACATCGACCTAGAATTGCGGACAGACCCTGGATAGTACGGAATGATCAGTCCGACGCTAGGATAAAATGGTGTGGACTGTACGTTTAGGCCCTCAAGTCGCTCCCCCTTGGCCTCACCCTATGCTGTTTCACAGAACTGGTCGTAATGCTAAACTCTTGAGACTCATGAACCCGGCTTCAAGCAGGGTCAAAATGCAATTGAAAGAAAAGAAATTCGACCACCTTCATACAAGAAATCAAATAAATCAAATCCTTCCTATAATTGCGTCATATTATTTTTTAATAAAATAATGAAACATTCAAGATTCATCCTAATTTCTCAAAGATAATGTTTTATTAAGTGAAGCTCATAAAAAGCGTGTGAAAACAGAAATTTCACAATAAAATAACAATTCAATTTCATTTAAATAAGTTAATCATCAAATAAAACCATATTCATAAAAAAGAGAAGAAATACCTTTTGAGGTTCTTGTTCAATGTGTTGGTGAATTGTTATACATAATCTTATACTTTCAAGCGCATTCATTCACTTTTTGGTTCTTTTTCTTTAGCTTTAAGATCCACAAACGCTGGAAACAAAACTAGCGTAGCTTAATGTAATCTAGAAAGAGTTCGCCTAAACCATACACAATGGGCAGCAAAAAAAATAGACTGAACGAATGTGGGTGACAGATTGGCAGTCCATCTACAACCAATTTTTGTTTCCATGGATGAAGTAAATTCTCATGAGAAACCTTCCATTATGTGGTCCAGATTGCGAGCAATTATTTAGCCTCTAAAGAGATACCAATGTGAATAGTTTTGCTCGGTTACTATGTAACCGTATGCATGCTTTGCGTGCAACACCTGCCTCTTTTTTTCTAGTTTTTCCTACTCCATGTCGACGCTTTAGCCAATTTTGCATGGTGGGCGTTTTCTAAGAGCACTTGGGGGAAAACACATGACTTCATTGCAACTGACCCTTTCAAACAGCATTTGAACTACCTTTCCTAGCACCACAAGAGTGTGCATGCTACTTCCACCCACGTTCTCCAAGCCTCGCAAACCAAGAATTGCAAGGCATGCTGAACCTGGATTTCCTACGCGCAAGCCCCCCAATTCATCACGCTTCAGTGTGAAGGACCCCTTCGGTGTGAACTATACAACAAGGATTGAGGCTGAAAATCGTTGGATCCTGTGGCAAAGCGCCTCAAGACATAGTCGATCTTGACCGTGCAAAGTCGCATGGTTAGTGATAATCATTTTGGTGAAGATGTCAATCCCCCTTGTTTTGTGACTTGTGACCCTCATATGCCCCCCCCCCCCCCCCCCCACCACCAGAAGGATAAGCCCTAACCGCCCCCAGAAGGCAACAAAAAGCTCCATCCGCCCACACGTTTTCACCATGCTCAAACGGGCATTCATGTCTCAGCTCGAGCATGGTGAGAAAATGCATGTTGTGCTAGATCGCGACCCTCCATCACGGCCGTCGCGATGGAGGGTCGCGATCCAACGAAGAGGTCCAATAGGGGGGTTGTTGCGCCAAACGGAACATGGATGGTGCAAAGGTAGAAGTTGCGGGGCAAAACACTGTTTTGTTATTAGGACACTTAAGCAATGTATAATGAACGGTAAGTGTACTTTGATTACAAGTGTCTGAATGATCAAACATAAGTATACAATGTCGAGTAACGAATAAAGCATGGTCAACGTCATTTGGTCTACTGTGGAGAGACGCGTGTGCAGTCGCATCCTGAGTGGTCGAATTCAAGAAAATCCACCGAGAAGTCGGAGGTCTTTGAGAATCAATGGTGAAGATGTGTGATGCATCTTTCTAAATCCAGAATTATTGTGACGCGGAAGGAAGTAGACCAAAAGGTCTTGACACTTCTAATCGTAGGTTCACGAGTGGTGGAAGCTGTCAAAAGGTTCGAGAAAATACACCAAGGGCGGGGCACCTGGCCTGTTTGCCCGCAGACATCGGAGTGAATATTGCGGTTCTCATGACACTATGGATTGCTTGTGTAGTAACATAAATACCCACTCGAGTAGATTAGGGACTCGTTTACATCTAGTACGACACACTTATCCCACCTTCTTAGACGTGTCGTCTTGGCGCGTGTACAAATGTGGCTTGGAGACACCAATAGTAGCCGTCGATGAGATGAGAAAAGTCTCGGAGGTTGTTTTACAATTCCCAAATGTTACATTCTCTTCTTGCCTCATCGTCGATGGGCAACGATGTCCTCCTACTTCGTGCCTTCGTCTACTTGAATAGGAGGTAGAGGAGGGACATCTCTGCCGCAGAATTTCTCTCTAGGGTCTCAGTAGTGCTTGAGTCTACTTACATGGAACAACATATGAACACGCATAGTGTCCGATGGTTTGAGTCACGCAACCACAAGGGTTTGCACGCGCTTGATCTCAAACGGTCCCAACCGTCAGAGTTTGAGTTTCAAACAGTCGGATCCTCGGAGCTTAGTTTTTGCTGACCTAAGAAGGAATCGATCGCCGGGAGCAAAGATGTCATCGTTGCAATTTTGGTCAGCTACTCAATACATTATTGTGTGTGTGATTGCGAGAGTCTGCCGTCTTTCCTACAAGATGTTTGTGAGTCGCGATAATGAACATGGATTATTGGAATGTTGCTACGACTTTGTAGTCCGGCTGATGTGGGGGGAAGTTTCCATTACACCACTTCAAATGGAGTTTTACTTGTTGTAGTGGAAACAAGAAAACTACATTTCATTTCAACGGTTGGGAGTTTTTGCCCCAGTCCATCCTATGAGGTTCTCATAGTATCCATAGCAGTTGCTCGAGCGTCTGATTTGTTCGCTTGGTTTGACCATCGGTTTGAGGATGAGACGCCATTTCAAGTTGATTTTTGCTTTCGTAGCCAGTCTTTTGATCGCTCAAAAAATGGCTGGCGAATCGATTGGCTCTATTGCTCGTGGTGGTTCTTAATACATCGTGTTGTCGCACGATGTTGTTAAAACATAACCGTGTTGTTCCCTCGGCAGTGACGGTGGTCGTCCTCAAGATGAAGTGGGATACTTTGGAGAACCTATCGACAATCACAAGGATTGCGTCATAACCCTCAGGCATAACCGGTAATCCCTAGGCGAAGTCCATGGAGATGTTTGCCTATGTTTCTGTCGGAATAGGGAGCGGGTGTAGGATTCTGGGTGGCCTTGTGCAACGAGATTTTTATCACTAACATGTGTTGTAGGGTTTGCTAAAGTTGGACGCGTCAGAATATCGTCCCACAAGTAGTTTTTAGCTAGTTTCTTTAGCCTCTTATCCTCTCCAAAGTGTCCACTTGGATCGGTGTCGTGGAACTCTTCGAGTAGCATGGGACGAAGTTCGCCGTTTAGGGGAACGGCCGCTTGGCGAGTAAGGTGTCGTTTCCAGTAGGGTGCATCAAACAAAAATCTAGTTTTATCATCATTTATGGTCAATTGACCCAGAAGTACACACCGATAAACTAGTGTACGATTTTGGAACATATGTGGAGGATGTTTCTTGGCAATTAGGTACCATTAATAGGAATGCTTCCTGAAGGTTACATGTAAATCCTAAATACACTGAGATTTTAATGCACACTACCCTGGAAGCCCCATTGAACTTCTTTTGAGTTTTGTATTCTTCAAACTTTGTTAAATGATAATGAATCTGAATTTTGAACAACACATGGGTGTAAGATATCCTAGTGTCAACTATGTGCAATTTACCGTCGCTACAACCTTTGTATTATGCTTGTTTCATCCTACCAGACCCATTCATGTCGTCATTTCTTGTAATGTACACTTAAGTTCTTTGATCCAAGTTGGCGAAGTGTTCCTATTGCTACTAATCAGGTCCGGAATATTACACTCGCCTCCACATGCACAGAGCACAAAATGCTTGCTACAAAAGAGCAAGGCGACTTTGCCCTCGAAGTCAAACCTCGCTGACTCCAAGGGCAACGTCGCTTGCTTGTGACATTAGCTTCTTCGCCGATGTTAGAAGCAATGAGAACACTCAGTTTCGCCCTCGAACGATCTTGCCATCAATCAAGAAGCAAACCCCCTCGTTTCACCAGAGGTTTGGGGATTGCAAACTGTCAAACCCCCTCTCAATACCCCCCCCCCCCCCCCCCCCCACTCCCCCGAACCGGAATCAAACCCCCCAGCTGCATTGAGGGGTTAGGGTTAAGTCTTTACACTTGTCGGGGCCTGGCAAGTTCCCTTTTATTAGCACAAGAGCCGTCCAAACTTCACGGTTCAGCCTGTAACACTTGGGGGTTTGAGAGCTCGCGATTGTGAACTCTCAAACCCCTTCTCTGAGTACACTGGTGTAATTTTGGTGGTGTCCATCATATACACCAGCCAATACACTGCCCAGATACACTCTCCACTCGAGGGGAGGGCGGGGGCACGAAGTCAATTGTGCATTACAGGGGTGTATTGGGTTCTGTATCTGGAGGGAAGCGGGAGTTGTAATCAAGTGTATCAATACACTTGTGAACATTATTATGCTTGCTTACGATACACTTCCCGATTCAATCGTCCGATACACACTGGGTGTTTGGGGGAGGAGGACCAGTGTTGCAGCACCGTCATGTTATTGGCAAGTTGCCGGTCAAGCATAATGTATGCGAGAGTACTCGTGATATTTCTCGTTTCTGGGCCATCCCATGTCTACAATGCACGGTCAAGATGGACTCTATACACCTTTAGAGCAGATAAACTAGTGTCTTTTTGGTGGTTTCTATCCGATATACCCCCCGATACACTTGCCAGATCCAGTTTCAAATCGAGAAGGAGGGGGAGGAGCTCGATGTCCCCCCTCCCTTGCAATCGAAAGTGTATATGGAGGGTGTATTGGGTAGTGCATCTGGAGGGCAGTTGAATTTGTACACAAGTGTATCAATACACTTGTGTATAATTTTGTGCTTGCCTACGGTACACTACCCGATACCCTCGTCAAATACACTATCGGTGTTTGGGGGGGGGGGCTCGATGTCCCCCCTCCTTGTGAATTTGAAAGTGCATTGTGGAGGTGTATCGGACAGTGTATCTGAGGGATCCCAAATTATTACACAAGTGTATCTACATACTAGTGTACAATTTTATTCCTCCCAATACACTCCACGCACTTCGAGGAGGGACGGGAGGGGAGGACATGTGAGGGATTACAATTCAGTCGGATTTGTTGATGACAAATGATTGATGCTAGAATGAAGTTCATATCATTTTGACTACCAAAAATCACTAGTGTATTGTTCAGAACTTCTCTCGGAGACACTCACTGATACACTTCCCAGATACACTTCATCTTTTCCGGGGGGCGTCACCCCCCCCACACAAGCAAGTGTATTGGGGCAGTATATCGGATTGCGTATCTAGACAGGAGCACGAAAAATTCACAAGTGTATTTCACCGAGGAACACATAAGTGAACATGTTTTTGTACATCCGAGATACACTTCCCACTACAGTCCCCCAATACACTCGCATGGTCTGGGGGGGGGGATCGTATGTATGAAAATACACTTGTGTACCTTTTTTTGCATCTCCATGATACAGTGAGCGACACACTCCCTAGATACATTCAAAGTATTGTGGGGGGTGGGGGGGGAACACCATGGACCTTCTGCGAACGACGTGTGCATCCCCTTCAAAACATGTCACGAAGTCACCACATTTCCTGTTACTCCATAAAAAGTTCCCTTCGGTACTCCTCAAGTACTCAATAAAATATAATGAACGACTAGAATGACCACAAATCATTACGCATGACACAAAATCATCTACTAAGATTTCTTGCAAATGTAATGAACTTTTGTGTAAAACAAACGATTAAAATGAACAAAATACATTTGACATTATCTTGGAGGAGAAGATGTATGTTGTTCACTAACAAAAAAGTGACAAAATAAGTGTACAACCAGAAGTAAACTTCTAGGACCGAGGATGTTGCATGTGTGGTATGCATAACATACGTAGTGTATTAACGATGGCTGATTAACACTAACTCTATACCATATCCGCCGGGCTCATCGTAGCCTAGTGCAAACAATCGCTCGCGGTATGAGTCTTGCTACAGTTGTAGGGTTGCCACATCGCCCATTGAATCTCGTCGGCGGCCTAGCGCGTCTGCTGCATTGGTTTCGTCTGGCTGGTACTCGATTCGTAGTCAAACCCGGACTCAAGGAACTCCATCCATGGGGATTGACGTCGGCTAAGGTTCAGCTACATCTTCAAGTATTTCAACGCGTAGCGGTAGGTACGCACAATATATTGGCAACAATCTAGATACCATCGTCACGTCTTGAACGCGTGCACGACTGCCAGCATCTCGTTTTCGTGGACCGCATAGTTGAGTGCCGGTCCTCGCAGTTTTTTAGACATGTACGAAACTGGTTTTTTGTTGTTTCCATGGTCTTGTAGGAGGATCGCGCCAGTGGCTCAGTGTGATGCATCAGTAGCCATAATGTAGTTGACCATTGGATCGGCTAATCGTAGGGCTGGTGCCGAGGTCAGAGCGTTCCACAAAACGGTGAACACTTCCTTGCTTTCTCCCCACTGCCACTCGTCTTCCTTTTGAGTGAGGTCAAAAAGAGGTGCTACCACTCAATCCTAGTCCCATGCAAATTGCCGGTAGAAATAGCACAGTTTGAGAAAACCTGGATTTTGCAAACATTTGTTGGCGTCGGCCAATCAGTGACCGCTGCCACTTTCTTCGGATCCACGGTGATCCGTTCGTCGTAGATGACGTGACCCAAAAACTCGATCGAACGATGACCAAACTCGCATTTTGAGAATCTTCCAAAAATAAATCTCTGTTTCAAAACCTTTGAGAACGTGTTGGAGATGTCCATCGTGCTCCTTTGAGGTGCGGTTTTACATCAGCATGTCGTAACGGTATACCACAACAAAATTGTCAAGGTATGGACGGAAAAAATTGTTCATTGCCGCCATAAACGTTGCCGGGGCATTCGTAAGTGGAAGTGGAATAGCCGTGAACTCAAAGTGCCCGTAGCAAGTTTGGAACATCGTTTTCTTGATGTAAGTGTTTGCCACACGTATCTGGTGATATCCGCTGCATAAGTCAATTTTGTTAAAAATCTGGGCCCCTCAGAGTTGGTAAAAAGGTTCATCTGCTCGAGGAAGGGGGTATAACTTCTAGATGGTAGCCTCATAAATCCACGCACATCTGTATCTCCCCAGTTTTATTTCTCACGAATAGTACTTGTGTGGTGTATGGTGACGTGGATGTGTGGATGAACCCCTCACCAAGCATCTAGTCAACCCGCTTTTCAACTGGGTCAGCTCATGAGCGCACATCCGATAGGTCCCTCAAACGGTAGGTCTGCTATCCACCATTAGTTCAATGTGATGGTTGATTTCTAAAGAGGAGGTAAAGCATTCGAGAGTACGTTGGGAAATATGTTTGAAAAATCCCCAATGAGTGGTGCACACTCTTTGGGTACCATCGCAAATGACGACGTAAGGTGAAAGAGGACAATGGACGGCCAGCAGCTGGTCTTTGGCGACGAATTTGGCGATGGAGGAGCAGAACGTGCCGATGCACGGAAATCTAGAAGCGATAGCAAATGTTGGCATGGCAGGCTTTGCGAAAGCTGGAACAACCCCTACGGCCTCGGCGACCAATCCGGTCATAGACCCGACAACGACAAACCAGCCGCCCCTACCAATATCCTCGACAACAAGAGCAGGGACGACAGGTGGCACCGGACGATAGGCGCGGATCAAGGAGGAACTGGCTAACAGGATCTTTGCACTCAAAGGAATCAGTAACCACGTACTCCAATGACTCAACGATGTGACGGAGGCTCATCGCAATGCAAACACACGTGAACCGCTGCTTGTCGAGAGATATCCTCAACTCTCAAGCAAATCCAAAATTTATCCGGATCCACTAGAACTCAAAAGACCAGCGGTTTGGATGTGGCTATGGAGTTTGGAGGTATACTACACCACTGATGGGGTCACTGACGATCAAAAGAAAATTGACCGCGTGGCCGCACTTTTGCATGGCACGGTGATGAGTTGGTGGTCCGACCCAAAGACAATCCAACAGCAGCAGAAGTTAAGCACAGCATCATCAACATATCATGGCATTTGTCTCATATCATTGACCGCAAGCGTTCTACTCTTGGAGCACATAAACCCACAGTGGTGAGACGCATTGAAGCCACCAATCGACTGGAACAATTTTTTGCGCGCGATGCTCACACGTTTTGGACAGCTGAATAAGAAGTTTGATACATCGTACAAGCTCCATCGTCTACGTCGGTAATCTAGCGTGGCGGAGTACACGTAGAGATCTTGTAAGCTTATCACCAGACGAACTATGTTTCCCCCAGACAAACTCTTTTTTCACTAGAACAATGGCCTCAAGCAAGATATCCGGCAAGCAATCTCTATTTTTGGTATCCAGAATCACCTGTCGCATATGATTGCAGTAGTAAAAAGGATCAATAGCACCGATTACAGCACTCCGATCCAAGAATCATATGGTTGGTGACCTCCTAACCGAAATTATCGTCGAAAGAGGAAAAACAGTGGACGGACTCCTCGACTTTGATGGAAGTGGACGTTGTTGACCACAAAGACACGCAAACCTGCTACAACTGTGTGTAAGTCTGGCACATTGCTCGCAACAGTCAAAACAAGAAACAAGCCAAAAGAGGAGGAATTATTAAAAAAGCGAGTCGGGAAACGGAAGGGGGCGGGAGCAAAAAGGCACAACTCTTGTCTATGAGGAGCAATCTACGACAAAAGATCGCCCCTCTGAATAGCCTACACCACTGCAAAGGGTTTCTGAGATCCCCAAAGTTGACGAGGGATATGAGGACGACCAATCGGAGATACTAATAAAAGCAAAGCCTCGAGGGTGCAGAAGTCGTAGGATGGTATTATCACTATTGAATGGAGGAGCTTCACACAGCTTTGGTTTGTAAGCTAGGTTTATAGAATGAACCAAGGGTGTTTGAATCGTTGATGGGGACTGTAGGTACGGAGACTCTGAGAACCACTTCACCTACAAGTGGGAGATCTACCGGATGTAACGGTCTGGAGGTCTTGTCCAATGACTGATCATAAAATCATCGTCGAACGAGACCTCCTATACCGGCACAATCCACAGGTTGACAAGATCAGCGCCAACGTCTACGTGGAGATCGATGGCACCAAAGGACAACTTTTGCACGGGAGATGAAAGCCTACAGTGGAATCTACGGAGGTGGAAGCAACAGAGGTAGCCATGGAAGCTGAAAAGTGACAACCTGTGCAGCCGATACTGCTTAACGTGGCCAAACATTACATTTGACGAGGAACTCATGCGTTGCTCATACATCTCGAGACAATGGGAAAAGCGGAACTGGAAGCATCAGCCTCATTGGAAATGATGGAACATAGATGTACAAGTGTCGAGTTACGAATAAAGCATAGTCGGGGTCCTTTGGTTGAGTGTTGAGCGACGCCTGTGGACTTGCGCAGTGAGTGTCAGATTCAAACAGGCCTGCTAAGAAGTTGGGGATGTTTGAGAATCGATGGTGAAGATGCTCGATGCATCTTCATGATCCATGTTTTTCATGATGCATGGAGAAGTCAACCAAAACGTCGTGACACTTCTGATCGTAGGTTCGCAAGAGTGGTGGAAGCTATCAGAAGGTTCAAGAATATCCACTGAGGGTGGGGCAGTTGGCCACTTTGTCCTCGGCCGTCGAAGTGAATATCGCGGTTCTTGCAACATGGTGGGCAACTTGTGTAATAACAGAAACACCAACTCGAGGAGATTAGGGACACGTGTACATTTGGTACGTAGCAAATGGGGGGGGGGGTGAGACTAAAAAATGCAGGCGGATAATTCATCAACACCCTCCCTGACCTCTCTGTCCCCTTTGTAGCTCACCAGCCCACCTACCCTCATGCTGATTGAGGCCCTCATTATTAAGGGCTGCGACAGAACGGGTGACGAGGGTTTGGGGGGGCTTGGAGCGACGTTGATATCAGCCGACGCCCGTCGGCCAGAATCCCCGGCACTTCAACAATGTGGAGTCAAGAATTCACCATCTGAACCTGTTTTCATTTTGCTCAAGTTTTTACCCATGTTTGACGTACAACCCATACACAAACCCACCCTAAAACTACACCCGGATTTTGGGGGTTTCATTTTTGCACATGAACCTGTTAGGCCCTATCGTAGCGGGACCCAGTAGGTTCCCTTCCAACACATATGGATTCTGGAACCCCCCATGCAAACTCCGCGTAAACCACTTTATTAAAATCACAAACCCCTCCATAAAGGGGTTTGTGATTGTTAGGCCAAAGAAGGTGATGTCAGCATACTGACGCCGCATGCCATGCGACATTGACATGCTATCTCAACAATCGAGATTGGTACATCGTTTACTTTCTACGCCTCAAACCTCCGTCAGCGTAGAAGGGGCGGATCGGGCTTCTTCCTCTGAGGCAGGGGCGGATGAGGCTTATTGTTTTGGGGCATGGGTAGATCAAGCTTATCCTTCCAACAAAGGGGCGGATGAGGCTTATCGTTCCGATGCTGGGGTGGATGGGGCTTATCGTTCTAACGGGGGAATGGATGGGACTTTTGTTCCGAAGCAGGGACGGATGGGGCTTATTGTCTGAAACGAGGGGTACATTGGTTTTCTGCGTGAATCGTTTTGCCTTATACCCTTGTGTGCCTAACAACACGTGGATTAACAGTTATTCTAGCCAAAGGCTGCCTTTCCAAGTGCATCTCAATAAAAAAAGGGTGAAATAGCTTGGATGTTATGCCAAACAGAGCATAGATGGTGAACATTGAAAAGTTGCAACGCAAAACACGGTTAAGAATTTGGGACACTTGAGCAATTTATAGTTAGCGGTAAGTGTACTTTAATGACAAGTATTGAAATCATTAAACATATATACAAAAGTGTTGATTTAGGAATGATGCACAGTCAAAGTCATTGGGTCTACTGTCGTCCAACGAGTATGGAGTTGCATCGTGAGTTGTCAGATTTGAGAACATCCGTCGAGAAATTGGGGGGCTTACAGGATCGACGACGAAGATGCAAGATGCATGTCTATAAATGTATGTATGCCTCACTACACTTAGATGTTGGCCAAAAGGTCATGACACTTCTGTTGTGGATTCTCAAAAGTGGTCGAAGTTATCAGAAGATGCAAGAAATTTCATCAGAGAACGTCGGTAGTTGGCCGAATCGCCCTCGACCGTTGAGGTGAAAATCGAGTTCTCGATGCGTGGTACGCTAGTTGTGTAATGACAGAAATACCCACTTAGAAGTATTAGGGACTCTTTTACATTTGGTACTTAACACTTCCCCCTTTTTCAACTTCGTCGTCCCGACGCACGCTGAGATGTGGCCTTGTGACAGTGGTAATATGCGTCGATCAGGTGATTGATGTCTCAGAGGTTGTCATAGGGTTCCGTGTTGCTATGCGCGGCATCGTAGCCGTTTCACTTGACAATATATTATGTTGTTTTGCTATGTTGTTGATGTCCTCAGTGACGTACTCTTTGTCCTCGTCCACTTGTTCAGGAGAAGGGGGAGGGACATCCCTACTAGGACAGTTCTCTCCGAGGTCTCGATAGTGCTCGAGTTTGCTGATATGGAATCATGGAGGAACTTGTACAGTGTGTGAGAGGTTGAGTAGCGCAACCACGAGGATTTGCATGCGCTCAATCTCAAATGGCCCCAATCAACGACGTTTCGAGCTTGAACAATTGGCTCCGTGGAGCTTGAAGTTCGACAAAATGGAAGGGACTTTGTCATCGGTGAAAAAAACATTGTCGCTACAATGTTGCCCAGCTACTTGTTTCATCGCTGCTTGTCTCTTCACAGGTGTCCACCATGTCTCATCCCATATAGTAGAGAAGTCACGGTGTTGGACGCCAACCATGGGAATGTTGCTTTGGCCGTGAAGTTCTATTGGTGTGGCGGGAAGTTTTCCATGCACCACTTTGAACAAAGTTTTACCCGTTGCGGTGGTTATAGTTGAATTGAATGTAATTTTGGTGGTCGGGAGTCTTTGTACCTATTCCATCCCATGAGGTTCAAATAATGTTTTGAGAAGATGTTTGAGCGTCTGATTCATCTGCTCGATCTGGCCATTAGTTTGAGGATGGAATGCCGTTGAAAGTTGAATTCCACTACTGTAACGAGTCATCAGTTTGAGTAAAAAATGGCAGGTGAATTTGACAATCCATGTCACTCGTGATGGTTCGTGGCACAGTGTAGCCACATAATGTTGTTTAGAAACAACCGTGCTGTTCCCTAAGCAGAAAGAGTGGTTGTTGTTGAGACAAAGAGAGACAATTTGGAAAACCTGTCAACAACCACGAGATTTGCGTCACACCCGTCGGGTGTGACAGGTAGTCCTCTCACAAAGTCCATGGAGATGTCGGTCCACGGTTATGTCAACATGGGGAGCGACTGCAAAAGTTTGGGTGGTCGTGTGCGACGGGGTCTTTTTACGCTAACATGTGTTGCAGTATTCGCAGAAGTTGGCCACGTCGAATTACTTCTTGTCCACCAGTAGTGTTTGACCACCTTCTTCAACATCTTGACTTCATGGAAGTGTCCACCAAGACTGGTATCGTGGCACTCTTTGAGCAGTATGCGGTGGAGTTCATCGTCGAGGCAATGACCACCTGCCGAGTGAA
Source organism: Penium margaritaceum (assembly GCA_023375785.1). Lineage (NCBI taxonomy): Eukaryota > Viridiplantae > Streptophyta > Zygnematophyceae > Desmidiales > Peniaceae > Penium > Penium margaritaceum. The sequence continues at coordinate 167,240 of SZWC01001267.1, read as the reverse complement.
TCATCGCCGTCAATAGGATGCATTGTACAAATCATTTGCCTTGTCTTGTCTGCCATGTTGTTCGTAGCCTTGTGTGAACAGCTGTTCAAGATATGGACCTTGTTGTAGTTGTAGCGTTTCTGCGTCAGCCATCTTATCTGGTCAGCGGCTGAGGGAAACTGCTAGGTTGGTTTTGCCTGACCAGTACTCAATTTGTAGCCGAACCCAGATTTGAGGAACTCCATCCATTAAGTTTGACATCGACTTAGGTTCGGTTGCATATTCAAACGTTTTCGCGCATGATGGTTATTGAGTATGATGCATAAGCAAAATTAAAGATAGCATTGCCATGTCTTAAACATATGTATGACTGACAGCATTTCCTTCTTGTGTACAATGTAGTTGAGCTCTAGTCCTTGTAAATTCTATGAAGTTTATGCGACGAGTTGTTCTTTGTGGCCATGGTCTTGAAGGAGGACTGTGCCAATGGCTCAATCAGAGGCATTCGTAGCCATGGCGTTGTCGACCGTTGGATTGGCTCATCGTAGGGATGTCGCTAAGGTCTGAGTATTCCGTTAAGCAATGAACGCTTCTTGTTTGATGTGTCCCCACCACCACTTATTTTCTTTTCAAGTGAGGTTGGAGTCGGGCACTGACACTTGGGCGTAAACCCGTATAAAGGGCTGGTAGTAATTGCAATTGCCGAGAAAAACTTGACCATCTTGAAGTCGGTCGGCATCGGCCAAACAGTGACTGCTGCCACTTTTTTCTGATCCATGGTGACCCGTCCGCTGTCAATGACATGACCCAGAAACTCAATCGAACGGCGAACGAAGTCACACTTGGAGATTTTTCTCAAAAAAATATCTCTTTGTAAAATTTCGAGAATTTTTTGAAGATGTCCATCATTCTCATACAGAGTGCGCCTCTACACTAGGATGTCATTGAGGTACACCATGGTAAAGTTATCAAGGTACAGGCGGAAAATGCTTTTCATCCCCGTCATGAACATTGCCATTGATTTTGTAAGTCCCAACGGCATTACCGTGAACTCAAGATGCTCGTAGCGAGTTCCGAACACCGTCTTCTCCATGCTGGCGTCCGCCATGCAAATATAGCAATAACTGCTACATGGGTCAATTTTGTTGAAAACTTGAGCCCCTCGGAGCTGGTCAAGAAGTTTTTGAGCCGGGGGGAGAGAATAGCAGCACTTGATGATAGCATCGTTCAACGCCCGATAGTCCACGCACATTCACATTTCTCCTGTTTTTGTTTTCACAAACAGTAGCGATGCGGTGTACGATGATGTGGATGGGCGGATGAACCCTTGACTGGGCATCTTGTTGACCTGCTTTTTTAACTCATTCAGCTTATGATGGCTGATCCTATAAGCCCCTCAAAATGTGGGTCTGTCCTCCGGTTTTAGTTCGATGCGATGGTCAATGTCACGTCGAGGTGGTAGGGTTTTTAGGAGTTTGTCATGGAAGACGTCCGCAAAGCCTTGGAAGAGTGGTGTGAATTCTTTGGGTACCATCATAAAATGTGTTGATGCTGAAGAGGCTGATGAGGCCAATGAGAGTGATGAATCGGCTGTTGCCATTCTGTTTCCTCCACTGGCTGAAGATCCATGAGCCACTTACGAGCTCCTCGTCGTACACAGTATTTGGCCACATTGAGCGGTATCGGCTGTATAGGTTATCACTTTTTGGCCACAACAACTTCCTCTGCTACTTCCACCTCTATTGCTTCCATTGTCACCTTCCCCCTCATGTGTGAAACTTGTTGCTTGGTACCGCAGATTTCCACGTAAAGGTCGCCACTATTCCACTCAACCTGCGGATTGTGATGGTACAGGAAATCGATTATGAGAATGATTTGTTGGTCACTCATTGGACAGGACCTCACGACCATTACATCCCGCATATTTCCTCCTTGTAGTTGTAGTGCTTCTCAGAATCTCCGTGTTTTCACTCTCCCAATGACGGTTTTTCCTTCAAGTATTCCTTGTTCAGTCTACAAACCCAGCTTGCAAACCATGTTGTTCCTTACAAAACTGCAAGAAGCTCCTCCATCCACTAGTGCTGGTACCAATCTCCAAATTTTGCATCCTCCGGGTTGTAAACTTGGCAGCATTGCCAAATGGTTGTCCTCGTACCCCTTGTCAAACTTTGCAATCTCAAAAACCCTCTACATTGTTGTAGGCCATTAAGATGGGCGATTGTTCAGCTCAGATTGCTCCTCGCGGACAAGAGTCGCACCTTTCACTCCTGCCCATTGCCTTTTCCCGACTCATTTTTCTACGCCTTCCTCCCTTTTTTGGCTTACTACTTGCTTCGGCAGTTGCAAGTAATGTGCCTCAATTTTTTGCATGTGTAGTCGGTGCGCGTATCTCTCCGATTTACGACGTCCACTTCCATCAGAGTCAAGGTGTCCCCTGACTGGCTTTTTTTGTATCCAAGATTATTGTGGCTGGGAGGTCGCCAGCCATAGGATTCCAGGCTTCGAGTATTTTGGTCAACGCTTTCGATCCATTCTGCTGTTGGGATCATCTGTTGTAAGTCATTATGGATGCCAAAAATGGCAATCGCTCTTTGAGGGCGTTGTTTTAGTGAAAACAAAGCCCATTGGGGGCGATGTCTGCACTAATAATGATCTTGGGGAATCTTCGTGTGTACTCTGCCATGCTAGATTGTTGACGGAGATGCTAGTTCTTGTACTAAGCGTCAGACCTCATGTTCATGTGTAAAATTGTGCAAGCATCATGCGGGAGAAATTTTTCTATTCAGTTGGTGGTGTTAGCACGTCTTTCCATTACAGGTTGATGTGCTCAAAGGGTAGAACGTTGGTGATATGAGATGGACACGTTAGCTGTTGATGAGGCCCCGCCGGTTTCCTGCTGCCGTCGGATGGCCTTCAGATTAGACCACCAACTTAGTGTCATGCCAAGCAAAAGCATGTATGTGAGGTCAATATTTTTTAATTTCCGTTGACCCTAGCAACGGTGAAATACACCTCCAGACTCGTCAGCCAAATCTGAACCGTTGGTCCCTTGGAATTTACAGGATCGAATGGTTCAGGAGGTGCCATGCAAATTTTGGGTTTGCTCCAAAGTTGGGCATTTCTCTGGACGAGCAGCGCCTCTTGTGCACTTGCGTCAGGAAGAGCCTGCATCACGATGTTAAGTTGTTGGAGCAGATGGCTATTATTCTCTTTGATCGCAAAGATACCCTTTGCTAGTTCCTCGTTGATCTGTGCCTGTCGTCGTGTGCCACTCGTCGTTCTTGTTGTCCTCATGGAGGCTGTCGGTAGGGACAGTTGGATTACCGCCGTTGGATCCACAACCGAATTGGTCGTCGGAGCCGTAGGGGTTGATCCCGTTGCCACATAGCCTGCCATGCCGGTGTGCGCTGCCGCTTCAGGGTTCGCGTGCATAGGCGCGTTCTCCTCCTCCATCACCGAATTCGTCGCTGAAGACCTACTGCTGGTCATCAGATGCGTTCACTCCCTTCACTTCATAGTCACAAAATGTGTGAAGTCTTCATGTGCAAGATGTGCTGACGACTTCTGCGAGGTAGTCCTTCAAATGGGTAAAGTAGTCAGGTGCCTCTCCAGCACCGCTGCCCTTTAATACCAAGTGTTATGCCGAACACATCATAAGTGGTGAATGTTTAGAAGTTGCAAGGTAGAACACGGTTGAGAATTTAAGACACTTGAACAATTCATAGTTAGAGTTAAGTGTACTTTGATGAGAAGTGTTGAAATGATCGAACATGTATGTACAAGTGTGGAGTTACAAATAAGACATGGTCAGAGTCGTCGGGTCAAATGTTGAGCGACACGTGTGGAGTCGCGTCATTAGTGGTCAGCTTCGAGAAGCTCTGTTGAGATATTGGGGGGCTTCAAGGATCAACGACAAAGATGCGATGTGCATCTTCATAAATCTAAATACATCTTGATGTGTCAAGATGTCGACTGAAAGGTCATGACACTTCTGTTGTGGGTTCTCGAAAGTGGTCAAGGTTGTTAAAAGATGCTAGAAAGTATGTCAGAGGGCAAGGGAAACTAGACAAATAGCCCTTGACCATTGGAGTGAAAACCGAGTTCTCCATGCATGGTAGGCTATTCGTGTAATGAAAGAAATGCCCACTCAGAAGAATTAGGGACTTGTGTACGTCTGGTACGTAACGTCGAATACCCACACCGCGTGCATAAGTAAGCTTGCATACCCATGGGTCAAAAGAATTGCACAGTACATATGTCCCACTTAAACATAAAATCAAGATACACATGAATACCATGTTTGGTAATGGCGTACCACGATGTTGAAAAGTTGCAACGGCATACAGGCATGTCATTCCTTTTTTTAACGTTGGACATGCCGCCTTTGGTTTTCCTTATAGTTGCTATTTCAAAAACTGACCATGGTCTATTCGGTCACAGTGATGTCATATTTACAAAACTGAATCCTTTGTCGGCTGGCATATTTGCATTGTCAAAGTTGAGCAAACATTTCAATCTGATTAATGCAACAGGTGTGCATTTTCATAGTCCTTTTGTGAAGATCATGGACATGTCATACGCTTGTCCTCGTTATTCGGGACATGCACAATGTGGAATTCTCCGACGATGCATGCACTTGTTGAATAGACTCGGCGGCTCAGTATGGCGTACACATGGCTTCTTTGGTGTTTGCAGAACGTATGATTGCCGGATAGCAAGTGATGCTGACAACTCGGTGAGCAGCATATTGGGTGTCCCCTGCTTTTGTTCCACTGTTTTTTCAATACGTACCCATGTTTCATCGATTTGGCTGCACAACTGCAGTGGTCTACGCCCGGCATGCGCCCACGTAGCCAGGCCCATGACGGCACCCTGGGGTCTCCTCCCCCATCCTTAGCACACCCCGTTATCGATGAGCCACATGTCTCTTCCTTCCCCTGCTCATCGCCTGATTTTTTATTCAAAGTTGGACTCCGAAGTTGTCCTCATCCTCTCCTCGCCAGAGGAACATGCCACAACTAAGTTGCAGCTAGGTTGCTCTAGTAACGTACCGCTGAGAGATAAACAAGCCTGCATTTTCTTAGTTTGTTCATACTAGTATGTTCATCTAATGTTGTGCTTGCAGCTTCACGCTAACATCCTTTTGGCTTCTTGGTGTTTTGCAATCTTCTCCGACGACAAGGAATACAAAAAGGCCCTGAAACAGACCAAGGTGGAGGGTGACTCCCCCGGGGTAATGGAGTTTGTCGACATGGCTGACTACCGTCGGCCCATGGACAACTACTTAATCAAGAACCACACGAGCGTCCGTTGGTTGCAGAGTGAACCAACAAGGTTTCCAGCCCGAAGTGCCCAGTTTAAGGACAAGGACTGCCCTGGATTTTGCACGTCCATGAGTGTATGCAAAGTGGGTTGGTGAAGGTATCTAAGTGGAAGGATGGACATCACTGTGTGCTAGGGGCAGTCAACGGGCATAAAGATCTTGACAAGACAGTCAAGTGGGTGTGCCGGCACATCATGACCATCATGTAGAAGAATCCCGATGCGGATGTCACAATTTTGAAGGCGGTGGTGAAGAAAGCAACCGGTCAGGACGTGGATTGTGGCATGCTGTACCACACTAAGGTTGCGGCCCAAGTGAAGCTCCTTGGCTCGCCCACAAAGCCTTGGTCTCTATTCCCAAGAGGTGCGTTTGTAGTGGCTGAATAGTCTTGTTCCCTTCATTTTTCTTGCAAAACGTTTGACGACAAGTCCATTTTTCTGTCATGCAACTCATGAAGCTGGACAAGAATGCACACGCAGTTGCAGAGGCTACGGATGACAACGTATTCCGCTGGGAGATTGTCGCCCTGGGCACAACAGTGCTCGGGTTCCAACATTCTCATCGCATCTTGATGATGGATGGGGTTTTTTTTTTTTAACGAGCACAGAAGACCCTGTTGGTGGCACATTACTTCGACGCCAACAACCACATAATGCCTATGGCATGGGCACTGGTGCCTACAGAAAACAAGGACCATTGGCGGTGGTTAATATACCACCTTGCACATCGCCTATCCCACTACTTCACAGCCTGGAACAACAGTCATCAGTGACCGGGAGAAAGGTTTGATGGATGTCGCCTCAGACAAGCTGCCAGGTGCCACGCACACATATTGTATGTGGCACCATTGTCAGAACGTGTGACAGCGGTACAAGAAGCGTGTTGCCTTCTGGTACTGGTGGTTGGCGCACGCGCTGACCATGTCGAAGATCCAGAGGTGCAACGAGGTCATGCGCCGCCAGTACCCGTGATGTACAGTGTACTTGTTTGCAGCAACGGTGTTGCGGGCATACCCCTCAAGCGGTGGACGAGAGTGAACTGCCCCATTAGCCGTGGTGGACACATGACATCCAACACCTCTAAGTTGCTCAATGTGCGCATAATCCACGTGTGGAAGTTGTACCCATTTTACTGCTTCGTTTCAATCTTTGTGTGGCTGGAGAGCTTGATGGCTGAACGCAGGAAAGAGGCAAACGCATGCAAGGGCCACCTGGTCCCAAAGACAGAGGCGTGGTTGCTCAACGCGTCCTTTTTTAGCAACGAGTACAATGTGATGGAGCAAAGCCCTCAGATGGCTACTATGCGCAGGACTGTAAACCGCGTTCGCCGCATGGAAATCGCACAGTGCTCGTGGACGTGTGGTTCCTGGAAGGAGCTTGGCCAATCGTGTGTGCATCCCTACGTAGTGCTACTCGGAGGGGGCCATCCTCCAGAGCCTCTGTGCGACCACCGGCAGACAAGGATGGCATTCGGTCGGGCCTACAACAACGTGATGCCGGTTGTTGACCCAGCCACACTCAAGCTGTTAGAGGGGATCAACTGGATGCAGCCGGGTCCATGTCGTGGTCGTGGAAGGCCTCAGAGTAAGAGGTTGGACTGCAATGAATGACGCAAATCCAACTACGTGTGCCGCCGGTGTGGCCCGAGGGGCCACACCATGATGAGGTGCAGTAACCTAGTGGCTGTAGTACCAACAGCAGCAGTAGCTGAAGCTATGTTGCAGAGGCGGTGGGGGCGTGCAGAATCAACTGTGCGTGTTGAGGCATGGAAAATTGCCACCCAATGGTACCCATGCAGAAGTTGAGGCAGTCCATGCAGCTGCATCACTAGCAGCAGTAGCAACTGGAGGATAGAGGGATACTTCAAGTGATTCAGACGGCACAAGAGAGGGACCGGAGCATGGCTCCGCAGCAGGCGACACAATCAACATCTCTGACGATGATGACCACGAGCATGACCCTAAATAGCTTCCAATGTATGAATCAGGAGAGGAGGGGGTTTACGGCCCTGAATGCTTCATCCTGGACAAGGACTCTGAGCCAGAAGAGGAAGAATCATACCGGTGGATTAGTTAAGAGGAAAACATGAGGCGCAGACAAGAGTCCCTTGACTGTATCCACCAGGCACGGGCCACTCAGGGCATGCCACGTGGCGGCTGGGACGATGTCCCAAAGGACTATTACAAGGAGGAGGATGACTCTGGCGACTGACTGGTACACTCATTTTTTTCCTTTCTCTATGTATTGCACTCATGTGTTGTCTAATGCATCCGCTAACATCCATGTCGTGTTTTCATACTGTGTAAGACAAGAGAGGAGGGTTGTAGGAGACGGAACAGGAGGACATACATGACCAAGGCAACGCGAGATTGTCAAAAGAAGGAGGCAAGGAGGAGAGGAGGGCCGGATAACACGTGGCCAAGCTCTGCAAGGAGCTTCATGTTGGTAGCTTGTGTAATACTCTCTGGGCTGAGATTTGGGTGTTAACATGCTCTCTGTCGTGTTATCCGCAAAATGGATATAGAGTGTTAGTTTTTTCTGGAGAATATGTTGTATGCCCATTCCTTCCTATAAGATGTCCCTGAAGGTCATTATGCTCATTCTCAATTAAGTTCAATATTGAACCAAATCAACGTTTACCATAGACTGCCCATCAAATTGTGAGCTCAGGTTTGTGACTGGTTCCATACATAGAGCCAGTACCTAATACTTGGTTACAAAACTGTGGGCCGGCAACAAGCCAGCACACATCATGAGGATGTACATGTGCCCATGCCACAAAGGATAAATGATGGAAGACATCGTGGCAAATGAAAACCTGTGCATGGGGGAAGTAGTGGATCCCATCACTGGTGACGTACGTGACAATGACATATTCTATGATGCTCTTGAAGAAGACATGAAGGAGGGGTGCTTTTCCCGGGCTTATGGCCTTCTTATGCCATGATGTCGTGTAGGCCGCTTGTGCCCTACCTGCAAGGTCATGGCTTGGATACTTTCACTTCCACCTACTTTCCAGAGCTGGCTAGTGAGTGGGATACCAGGGTCTCATATGTAGTTGGCTGTTGTTTGTTTGCCACAAGGCTATCCATGGTTACCCTGAAGAGCATGCAGATTATGTGAAATGTTCAAAACTTTGCAAATCATGTAATTAGTATTGTTAGGGTTTTGGCGGTGCGAGAATTACACAAATGAAAAGCAATTACTATACAACACGCTCCAAATTGGACACATCATGAATAAATATCGTGCAAAAGAATGTGGAGCCCATGAGGTCACCTTCGTGACATGGTAACTGGATGCATCTGCACCCACGGCGGCCAAACATGGGTGGCATACAAGGGAGTTCCCGTTGGATCCCACATGCCCAAGATCCAGCACATGGTATGTGGACTAGATGGTGCACATTCGTATGTTGCATCCCACTTTGCTTTGACATGGTTCCAGGCAGCTTCAACCTCGTCGCATGTCAGCTTTGGTGGAGGAGGGATGACAACACCTCATGCACCATAATGTGTCTATGGAATGTCTCACCACCTGTCCATCAGTGGCACTGTGCAGTCGAGGTCCATGGGCTCACTGTCATTTGTGGTAGCCCTACCGCAAAGCCGGGTAGTTTGAGCGAGGACACTGCACAGTAGCTCCAAAATCTTGCAAACCTAGATGTCAACCGGAAGGAACCTGTTGGTTTTTGTCTTCCAACTGGTGCCCATTGACAGAGTCAACAGAGCAGTACTACACGACATGACGAGTGCGGCGAAGGTCGTTGAAGCGATTGATGGAGCGGTTGTCATTTGTCCCAATGATAACCAATGACGTAGCTTTGCTATGTTGGAAGCGACAATGCTACACCAAGCAATCCAATTGTCATGTACCATTTTTTCTTGAGTATGACAAAATGACATGCAAGATTCATCGACGGTGCTCACTAGGGTTTTTTTCTTCTAAGCAAGAATAAATGTAGAATTTTCATGTGATTACCTCGTTGTAAAAATTACAATGTACCGTATGTCGTTCGAAAAAACAACGGAGTTGGGTATGCTGTACTTCTCATGTCGGACACTGGATATGCGATGATAAAATGAAATTGGTTTGGGTATCAAGTTCCATTTGGAGGATATGAGACATATGTATCTGAGATGCTATTTTTTTTGCGATGCAGTTCTAGGAACCAACTTGAAAAAATCATGATAAAGGCAGGTGCCTACGTCGAGGACACCATCTTATGTCTACTGCATGCAGTGGTCGAGTAGCCTCATCATCAAGACCCACTATTGTAGATGTCTCCAACTAGATACGCCACATTCAACAACCATGCTAACTGAATACATTCATTTTTAAGGGCCTTACATGGTTCGATAAGCGAGGGAGACCTTCCAAAAAAGCAAGTCTCGATGCAATATCTTCCGCCAAACAGCCCCAAAACATGGGAAATTGCAAAAAGAAAGTAACCGGTTAATAAAGCACATGACGAGGACCATCAAAATTGTTTGGTTTGCATCAGAAGTGATTATTGTTAAACATGTTTGGTCTCTCCAACTGACTGGTTACAATTAGCTTATGTCATGAACCCGTTCATGATTTGTGCGCGATTTGTCGACAGGACTTGCAATATGTCCAACCTGACTGCGACTGAACCAACTATTTTGTAGCCACATAGGTAGTGTGGTGGGCTTTAATACCTTCTTTAACAGCTTCTTGTCACCATGGTCATCAACAAGTGGCACATGGGCATCCGGTAGTAAAGTGCTTCCTCAATCGGGCTATCCGATACAAGAGGACCAATTGTAGCATGGTGGAGGAACGACAAAAGGCAGGCGTGACACCGCTTCAAAGGGGGAGTCGAACAAGGAAGATTGTGTTTTTTTCTTTTTTCTTTTCATGAAGAGAGTGTTGAACATCCCAACACGGGCTGCTATCGACTCTTAACAATTCAAAGTTCATATGAAATGGATTGTTAAACACACCTGAGGATGCATACACAAACTGAAATGCATCAAAGATGAGTCCTTGATGTCATAATCTAACTATGGCAAACCATGCGAGTTCACTCGAGCGTTCCCAAGCAAGGCCCATGTATTTTCTACAATGGGTCCTCAAACTTCACGCAATCTTTAATCCTTTGTAACTGTGAGTCAACTCCAACACCCTTTTTCCTAATCACAGATGCACACCAATCTTCTAACAATTCACAAACGCGCTAATTCATAAACTTGGTTGAGCCAAATCTCTTAATCTATTGGTGCATTTTGTGATTCCACTAGGAGAGATGGATGGATCAACTTGAAGAACTAAGCCACACTAACTAGAATACTATTAGGTGGAACTAACATAGAAAGAACTTTCTGTCAAGCCAATAGGAACATAGATGGTGAACGTGGATGTTAGAACTGACGAAGTTAAATAGAATTGAAAAACCTTTGGCAAATAGGTAGTTTGTAACTCCTAGTTTGAGTACTTTGATGATGCCATAATGTGTTCCAAAATTCATCCCTATGTGGGAGCTGTTTTGGGCGATTGACATTTACTCCCAGAATTGGGTCCCTTTTTTTGTGGTCCCTTACAAGCACTTACCCTCAGTTATGGAACTCTTAGATTCACCATATTTAAACTCCATAGACATCCTCATTTAAGCAACCCACAAAACGTAGTAAAAAATCGTAGTTTGGATGCTCGAGCTTTGATCATGTCAAGCCGTTGGATCCGTTCCCTCATTCGGCCATTTGTGTACCTTGCCTTCACTCTCTCTTGTGCCTTTGGAGCAAGAGCAAACATGGGCTGCCAAGTGTATGGATTTGAAGCAATGATAGGCAAATAACACTGTCAAACTTGTGAGTGTCAATAGTGATTTTCCCATTCTCTACATAGTTTATTCGAGAACTCATGGGTGAATCAACTTAATTGAGTTCAAATCTGGATGAGAGTACGGTAAGTTTAAGAACTCTCTAGCACACATGTAAGAATGCAAAAATAGGAATGGGACATGCTTTGGGTTTGCTACGCTCAATCTGGACAACACCTACAATGCCACGTCAAAAGAGGCTCTATGTAACTCCACCAATAATTGGGGTTTTTTTGAACCATCATACCCCAGTGAACCTTGAATTCGATATTAACTGTTTTTTAGGTAGTTGAAATTCGTCGAAAATGGACTTTCGTCGAATTCAAGAGTACCACCAAATTAATTCCAAAGTGCTTTTGTCGATTTCAAAGGTCTACCCCCACATTTTTGTCACGGTTGTAACTGGGTACATGGTCTGGTCTGTTTTGATGCTGCAGGCAACAATTGGTTTTTATTCGGGGCCGGACGATGTTCACGCATTTCGATGTGCCTTTTGGTGCCTCTCAAGGCCACTGAGTGCTCCCCGCCTCATGTTCGGCGTTCACCGAACGCCAAAACTGAGAGCGACGAGCATTCAACCGTTCGAGTTATCGAACGGCTGAATGGTCATCGCTCTTGCAGCTGAACATGAAGTACAAAAAAGACATCTGGCCCGCTTCCTTGTCGAAATAAATAACAAAGTAACCCTGATCGTCAAATTTAATGTTCTACCCCCACTTTTTTGTCGAATTCAGAAGTGCCCCATAATTAATTCCAAAGTGTAAAAAAAATTTCCAATTAAACGTGGAACAACTCAATCGTCGAATTCAAAGTTCACTGGGGTAACACATTTTCACAAAAGTTGACCACCGTGTATGAGTCCACAGAATACCAATAAACTGATTAAAATTATAATAGCTTGTTGACACTTCGGAGAGAGGTTGAGCATAACAAAATTGTCTCGAACGGGACACCGGAGGTTGGGGTAGCAGGCAAAATGCTTGAATGTTGTAAAAATACAGAGATCAGCAATTTTTGGATCATACATTCAAGGAAATTAATTCCCACATGTAGAGTCGAGGAATGTGTGTACAGTAGGAACATAACACATCCCCCTTTTTAGCGCAGGCATCTCGTTGCGTTGAGAGATGTAGATTGATGGAACATACAAAAAATGTCACCCAATTAATCAATGTCCCTTACGTTTTTGTATGGCTCATGATTTTTGTGAAAGCATCGTAGCCTTACCACTTTACAAGACAATTTGTCACTTTTCCTCAGGAGCCATCAACCTCAATGTCGTACTCTTGATGGCCACCATCATCTGCTTCAACATGTGGAGGCAGAGGTACATCTGTAATGTGAAAATGCTCACTTGGGTCCCGGTAAAGTTTGAGTCGGGTAATAGAGGGTTGATAGCCATGCACTTAGGGGGTTGGTACCTTGAAACAAAACTTGTGAGCATTTCTTTAATCATGAATGTTCCAAACCACTTATGTTTGAGTTTTGTTCCACCCTCTCCTTGCAATATCGTGTTCTCCAACATGAAAAACACAGGACCACTGACATGGAACTCGGTTTCCATCTGATGCTTCTTGGTTTCTTGCTTCATCTCCACTTGGGTCTTCACAAGTGCATCGTGATTCTTGCACTATATTATTGGGAGGTCTTGCGTAGGATATCGACTGTTAGTATGTTGCTCAAGCTTGCGCAACCTACTAACATGATAGGTAGTGTGTCGTAAACCACTCTGAATTTTTTTTCCTGTTGTGTCCAAGGTTGTAGCATTGATTACACAGTCAGGGTCATTTGGCTCACACAATGTTTGATTCAGTTGCTTGAGCACTTGATTGGTGCACTCAGTATATCCTTCGTTGTGACGATGGAAAGTCACCGATAAATGGATCCAAGTGTCGTAAGAAGTCATCCGTTCCCACAAAAATGAACTAGTTAACCTCCTATCTCTATCACTCGTAATGGAGGTGGGAACATTCTATAGTCAGACGGAGTTATCCAGAGACAATCACGCTGTCTTGGTCAGGATGAGGTGCGACATCGTTGAGAATCAAGCCCTTGGAAGACCCAATGAGGCCGTAGTACGCCTTGCGCCATGGTTGGTCAACAAAAAATGATAAGTAAGGAACACGGCCGCGAGTCCACCCAGGCCAGAGTCTCTCGATTCATTGATGAAGGATGGGCCAGCTCTGTACACTTGGATGCTCAGACTCGAACCATTTTCAGCACGATCGAGTATGATGCCTCAAAGTACGAGGTGTGCTGCGAGAATACCACAGCCCTCTTGAGAGGAGCATCATTGGATTATTGGCCCGATGTGACATGGTTCAATCCAGTAATGGTCACTTGTCACGACCAAATCTCAGCATTATCGGCTCCAAAATGCAACATTAGCGACCCTACCTTGAGATGGCTAACATCGTGGAAGGAGTTCATGGAGTTGATTATCAAGCGCTTCACCATGGGTGATCTGAGGAACAATACATGGACCGAGCTATGTTGGCTTCTCCAAACAAGTGTCTATGCTGAGTACACGTGTAGGTTACATAAAATTGTGGCCAAGTGTGGCATTGAATATTATGAACTATGCTTCTACTACAGCAACGTTTCTTAGGACGACACCTAGAGCATGACAGTGATGCACAGTTTGAACATTTACCTGCCAAAAATGATTGCAGTAGCAAAGTTTTTCAACACACACATGAAATAGGCTCACGCTGAAAACCACAAATATGTTGGTGGTGGCTCTAGTAAGAGGGTGGAGAGCAACAACACGCCCATGGAGATTTGGGCGTTGCAACGGTGAATGTTTTTCAAGCGTGTAAGGATAAACATCAAGAGTTGAGAAGCAGGAAGAAAGTTACAAAGGAATCAGAAAAGGAAAGAAAGGAGTTAAGAAACAAGGAGAACCGGGAGTAGATGGCATTAATCCTTGCTCTTCTCTATCCAAACTGCCACTTGAATGCCCACTCGATCTCCTTCCAATGGTTAAGGCGGTTCTCAAGGCCAAGGCCTGGGATTTGGGTTATGAGGAGGAGTAGCGTGTACTTCCCTTGGAAGCATGGGTAACAGGAATCAAGAAGAGGGTGGGTAGACTGCTTGATTGTGGCTTGAGCTATATTACTGCAAGAATAGAGTGTGTTTGAAAGTGGGACCTTGTACTCACGAGGAAGCAGCGGAATTCCAACCAAGTGGACATCATAATTGAAGGGGGAAACCTGACCCATTCCCCCTCCATTTTGTTGGGAAGATTTGCATATCGGGTGTGTCTGATGAAGGATTAAGAATTGATCCTTGTTTGTCACGTCCTCCACAAATACAATCACATCGTTGACTGGAAGGCCACTCCATCTCAGTCAAGCTATGACACAAGCACTGTGCCCTGCCTTCGTGGTCCAAGGAAGAGGTCGTAGACGAGGAGATTTGTGGGGATAAACCATCACAGTATTCGGCATGTCGTAAGGATGAAGTAGCACCTTCAACGCTGAATTTCATGTCGCTGAAGCTCACACTTAAGATAAAGAGCATGCATTTTTTAAGCTTTCATGGAAGATGTGGAGGAATTTTTTTATGAAGTAAAGGATATGTTACTAGATGTGGCGCTTGGAGCGACTCATGAGCAGCGTGGGGCCTAAGGAAAAATTTTCATGGTACTTGAACGGCTTCAACATGCGTGTTTAGAGCTTGAGAATGTGTTTCTTGATACACTCCCAGCGTGTCTACCACTGAAGCGAGAAATGGACCATCACGTCCACCTCAAACTTGGAACACGCTCACCTGTTTGTACAATGTATTACATGAGAAACACGTTATTGCAGGAGCTCAAGAAGCAGCTGAACAACAACATGGAGTAGGGATTCATCAATCCCTCTTCGGCTGCTTATGTTGCACCTGTCCTGTTTGTGCATAAAAATACGAGGGAGATGTGAAGGTACGCGCACTGCTAGACGTTGAACAAGTCAACAATCAAGAAGTGGTAACAGCTTCCACAGGTCAAGGAGCTCTTCAATTATCTCTGTGCCGCTCACTTCTTCATTAAGATTGACCTCTGATCCAGCTACCAACAGATTTACATCGTGGCACTTGATGAGGAAAAGGCGGCCTCAACACGTATTACAACCATTATAACTTGTCAGGGATGTCCTTTGAATTGACCAATGTGCTGGCCACCATTATGGCGGTAACAAACAACATATTGAGGCCATGCTTGAATGTTTTCTTACTCATGTGCATCAATGACATCTTGGTGTAGAGAATGTTGTGGAGAGCATTAGGAGTACGTGACGAAGGTGTTAAATATTTTAAGGAAGTATCTTTTTTTCAATTTCTTCTGGTGTGAATTTGTGGTAGAGATTGTTGAATCTCTTGGTTACGTGACCAGTGATTGAAAGATTGCCATGATCTTGTGCAAGGCTTCTGCATTGCAAGAGATGCCACAGCAGCACAGTACATGATGTGAAACTGTTCCTTGGTTTTTCTAGATTTTACCAAAGGTTCATACTAACCACGTGGGAATTTCACCGCCAGTATCCAACCTCACTCGCAAGGATTTTGAATAGAGTCGGGAGAGTGAGCATGAAAGAATCATTCAAGAATCCCAAAAGGGCTCTGACCTCCACACCAACATTGCACTTGGTCAACAGTGGTAAAGATTTGAAATGAAAATGGATGAATAAGATCTGGCCATTGGTGGTATCCTTCTGTAGGACTTAGGTAACGGGTTGCAACTGGTCACCCACTACTCATTCAAATTACACTGAGAAAAGCTTAACTACTCTACCTAAGACAAGAATATAATCATTGTGATTTTAGCCGTTATGGATTGGCAGTGTTACATCAAGACACAAAAGTGCATAGTTCAAATCGACTGCCACTTGTTAAATTGCTTCAAGTTGTAGCCAGACCTGAGCCAAAGACAAGCGTTTTGGGTGGATTGCCTCAAATCAGACTTCGACCACAAGATCGTGTACTGGTCATGTCACGTCAATCCAGACAATGCACACTCGTATCGAATGGGCCTGATGATGCGGGTCACATCCCTCGCCATCCATGAGGATGCTTTCCTTGTGAAGGGTACGAGTCGCACACGGAGTATGACACATGGAGATTTTTCTTTGAGGTATTACGTTGGCAATGATGTAGCATGCCATAGGTGATGGTTCCTGTGGTATCAACGCTTTGGCAGATGATTTTAGACGACTACACGGAAAATGTACAAAGCGGCCAGTTTGCCATTGATAAAACAAGATATTGAACATGGTGGCTCGCCTTTTGTTATGGCTTACCATGTCATTGGAGGTAGCTGAATCTGATGAAGCTGTGATGTATACCAATCCTACACGGCGTTGACGACAAAAGACCCTGTGTCTCTTCCAACTATTACCTATCCTCAAGCAGCCGTGGCTAGAAATCTCCAAGGATTTCATCACAGCCTTGCCCAAGACAGCGGTAGGTCACAATGGTGGTGGTAGACCGCCTCAGTAAGATACGTCTCTAATCTGACACACGGTTACGAGAGCACGGTGGACATGACTTGGCTCTTCCTTGAGCACATGGTATACCTACATGGTTTACTACAATCCAATGTGAGCCACCATGATCAGGGATTCACGAGAAAGTTTCGGTGGGAACTCATGCAATGGTACGAAGCTACGGTACAGCTGTCGACCCGTTTTCATCCACAAACTGACAGGCAGACGGAGTGGATGAACCCGATTTTGGAGCAGCTCCTCTGTATTATAGGTAATCCGGATGAGAAGGCGCAGCACAAGCGTCTGCCAGTTGCTGAAAGGAGCACACCTGTGCCACATCCACCTCCACCAGCAAGGTGCCAATTGAGGTGGTAAACGAGTCATTGCAGGCCACACCCCTTTTGTACAGTAAGAATAGCATCCCCGCGGTAGATTCTATCATGTATGACTTCAAGCAGATTTAGATGGTAACATAGCATGCATTGTAAAAGGCACAAGAGAAAAGAGAGTACAAGCAGACTTTTGGTGCACGGGTGTAGTAATCAAGGTTGGTGCTTGTGTGCATCTCAGCAGTGTACACATCAAGCAACATAGTTTTTGATCAGGCAAGTTAACCCTGATGGCTTGGTTTATCTGTGGTGCTTGAAACACTGAAACTCGTGCTGGCATGCTTGGCTCTTCCGCCTTCCATACCGGTCCACGACATGTTCGATATCTCCAACCTCAATCTTTACAATGATCTGGTCAAGCAATTTATAGGCCATAGTTTTCCGCCTCCTCCTCTGCTGATCATCAAGAGTGAGCAAGAGTTTGGGGTGGAGGCCATCCTTTACCACCGTCATCATGGTATATGATGGGAGTGTACAGTGAATCAGAAAGATGATGATATGCCCCACAACTCATGTGAGCATGTATACAACTGCAGGAGTACCAAGAGTAAACCAGGACGGCTCTCTCCTGAGGGGAGGGGGCAATGAAACCCAGACAGTGTGAAGGGTGCTAATTATGGCTTGATGGTTTTTTTAATGTGCAATATGAAAGTAGATTTATAATCCGTGTAGAAATATCGTACAATATTGGGTCAAGAATAGGTTTGACCCATGAAGAATTGGGGAACATCCATCCGGCCATAGGATGGATTGGCCGAGGGCAAAACAAGTGACGGGAATTCATCCCCAAGGACCAGGGCTGGACCCTCAAAAGACACAATGAGGCTGAACGACACATTGGGGCATGGTTGGGAAATAAATCAAGGATTGTTAAGGACTAAGGGTAATTCAGAATGATATCACGATGTGAAATAACCAGAAAAGGATTCGGGCAGTCATCACCACTGTTAGTGGTGCTGCCAACAACGGATTACCGTAGTTCATAGAGAAAATTTCATAACTTAACCATCCCACCAAAAAAATGATTTTTGTGCGTTTAAATGCTAGGAAGGTGCCCTAAGTTATTGTGCTACATAAAGTCTCATCCTTAGCTCATGAAAAATGCACATAGCTCTACGGCCTTGATTGTGTAGGTAGTGTCATCGTGTTCATAACATCTTGTATATGTCCACTTGAATAAAAAGTATAATTTACTCACCCAAGATGGTATAAGCTTTCTCACATGCTAAAAGGTGTTTACCGGCCTCCCTTTGGTCACTGTTTTTAGCGTTTAGTGCTTGCATCTTTGGGTTGAGGGCAACACACTGTGCCTTGTTTAAATCGGGTTTGTCAAGGAGGTGACAACTAAGTATGCATAAGTGTTAGAGGGTGTGCAACCAGTAGTAACTCCAAGGACCCCCAAAGGAATGTGCACCATTGCACATGTCACAGAGGCCACAAATCAAGGCTGGATGGATCTGCGCCTGTATCAGTCAATTTTTGAAAATTCGCTATACACATCCACTACCACTAGGTGTAACATTGTCTATTCTTTGAATCCTCCTCAAAGTATATCAGTGCTCTATACCAGCTCCATTTTGATGATTTGGTCTGGTTGCTAAAGTACGTTATTGATGCCACTAGTGTGGGATTGAGATTCAATCATTTCCCAAGTGGTCCATGTTGGTGGATTTCAGCAGCAACAACTGTGCAGCAGATGGACAAGGATTCTACAATCTTTTGTATTGAGTGATGCGGCAAAAGTGGTCACCTGGTGGTGCATTATTTTGTATAAACTTGACATCCGCATCCTATAGGTACCTCTCATGGATGAAAATTAGAGTGCCTTGGATATTGCAGATATCCCTGTACTTCATCAACATAGAAATTCCATTTCTGTGCATTTGTGAGGCACTAGGCATTGGAAGCATCCTTGTGCAAGGTGTCAGTTTCCAAGAATTGTGAGTGAATTTTGACCAAGGCACTTGCAACACCACTTTTCTATCCTCATTCCAATACTGAAGGATTGATTTGGCATGGAGCACAGATAAAAAGGGTGCAAATGCAGTGTTAAGAATGTATGGGATGTGCCCCCAGCTTCTCTTCACCTGGTTTATTCCTCATTTATTGTTCCACACCTGGTCTTACTATAGATCCCTCTTTTGGAGATATTTCAATGCATATTGTTGTTTTGTATAGGTTTCCCCATGAGAGACTCCCTCATGGGGCTGACATGGTGTGGCCCTTGATGCATATTACTATTTAGGTGACTCTGACTCTGTTTAGCATTAATCCTCTACTGTTGAAAATCTCGTCATATAAACTTCCCTTGCTCCTCCAGTACTTGTGTTTTGTGGCAACACCTGACAGGTGTGTTTGTGTGTAAGCATCTGCAATTTATGATTGTGACAGCACCTGTGGTTGCTCTCGCTTGTGTGGGAGACAGAGGGATGGTGTTTTGAGTCATTGGGATACAATGAGAAGTGTCTATGATAATTTTCACATATTTTCAAAGAGAGGTAACAAGATAGAGACCGTTACGTGAGATATAAGGAGTTTTGAGGTGGGAAAAACCAAATGATTTTTTCAACACTTGTAGACCACTCGTGGTTTTTTCCATAGGCCATGTTCAGACACATTCTTAGATGAAGAGAATGGTCAGTTGGTGCAGTGTTGAGGTCAAGATCAACAGTTTTCTATTGTTTAGGTTTTTTATGTTTTAGGTCTGTCAGGCACTCGAGCATGATTCATCCACCTTGGATATGCGTAGCCAGGGATTCTCATTTAGATAGGTGTGCCACTATGTAAAAAGTGTTTTTAAACAAACGGTTTTCATTTTGGTGGGTTGTGAAGGTGGAGAGGCTCATCCTTCATGGTCCATGGCGTCTGAGTCTTTGTTTTGTAGCTGAGTCCAGGTGATGGACACATTTTGATGGGTAGTTCTGGTGAGCTTGCAAAGAATAAATTGTCAGAACCTTCCTCCACCCACTGTACACTATCGATGAAATGTACGGACAGGTATTCAAAGTGTAAGAATAAGAAAAGGAGATGTAATGAGTGAAAGCAAAGAGCAAGAGAGAGTGGTGAAGGCAAAAGGTGAGTAGCGATTAGCGAGGGGGGTATGCGGATACCAATCACCGGAGCAAAAAAAAACCTTTACCAGGACCAGGAACAAGACCTAGCAAGTAGGATAGAGAAAAACACGAACAGGATCTGGCAAAGTGCTACGCGCGACAAGAAAGTTGCGAGTGAGGGTGAGTAGAAAAACAAGCAAAGCGAGTGAGAATGAGTGCGAGCATAAAGTTGTAAAGGCAAGGTAGGACAGCCACCAGCAAAATCGAATGATCCCCTTAAGGAGTGGTATGCTGTTTTCAAGAACAAAGAGTTGATCTTGGGATAGTGCCAGCCAAAAACCTGCAAGATACCCGTCTAGCATTCATTAGAAGAGGGAGAAAAAGTGTAGATCCTAAACAAGAAATCGGGGTGAAAAATGAGAAGCATTCTGCGTCCAATAGGTTAAATCACTTTGAAAGAATTTACACTGCAGGCTATAGGTCTTTTTTGGGTTCTTGGTTCTATTTCATCTTCATCCCACATGGTTGTATCTCGAAATTCAGCTTGGTCAAAGCTAGCCCACGTACGTTGACACACCAAGATACGACACATCATTGTAAGGTTGGAAAATGATTCAAGAGGACTTGGTTGAATTCTTGACATGGACGAGAGGAAATGGAAGCACCATATGTGCTTGCATGATTTGTTTCCGAAATGATGAACTCTCCGATGTTAATTTGAGTAATGGGATAAAAATCAGCTGAGTCAATGCCATTAGAAGGAGTAGAAACTGTTAATGTCCAAGGCCATCAAGGCAATGTGTGTTTGACCACAATGTTTTGAGTCCTATGGCTGAGGCTCCATTCTTTTCCCAAGCCAATATAAGATTTGGAAGGAGTTTTTTCAATCACATAGAGAAAAAGTTGGTGTAGCATTCGATGTGGTCAGACGGGGATATTAGTAGCGTCACTTTTGGGAGATTTGTTCATGCTGAATATAGCACAGTAGGGTCACTCTGCAATCAATCACTATGCACCCACACGAATGTACCTCTTAGTCAGTGTTGAATATAGCACAGTGGAGATTTTACACTAGCGCTTGGCACATATTGGACCGTCCTTCAAGAGCTCCCTTGAGCACATCCTGATCCACCATGAGTACGGCCGGACTCAGGATGACCAGTTGTGAATGGCTAGAGGGAGCAACAAAAGATGGGTAAAAGCAGGTAGGAGATGCGGGCATGGAAAGTGCACGGGGAAAAGCATCGTGCTTTGTCCCTTTTCATGCTAAAATGTGGTTCCAAAAAGCACCGATGAGTTGAAAAATGAGAAGAATCCTCAAAATCTCCTCATCGGCTTCTAGTGAGTGCCAAATATACATTCATCAATGTTTCTTAAAGTTGACGACCGAACTTGAACGACCAAAATCCCTCAAGTAATGGCAGAATTACGGACACAAAAATTTGGAATGTGTGCTTAGGCTTGATTAATTATCAGACATTGGAGTATGATGTATTCTTTTACAAGACATGATTAACAAGGTCTAATTGGAGAAAACATCCGCTGGACGACCACGGAGTCATCCGATGGTTTTTCTTTTCTGGATCTTGTAGTACACGTTCTTGCTAGGAGACTTTGCCAAATTCCTTGCTCGGAGTCCGCAACTCAGTTGCGCTTTTCATTATGCAAGAAAATTCAAATTTTCTCAGTGTAGGTGTGCAGACAGGTTTGGAACCCCATCCAACCCCATCACCTAAACCAATTGTTAACTTATCAGAAGGCACCCCAAAAGCAGAGAGGTAACCGCAACAATGTGTATGGAAATCTGTACTTTTAGACATGCATCTAGATGGATCCTCCATGAGAAAAGGTGCCTCGGCGAGCGAGTACCAAATTCACTATTGATTGAGCGGATCAATTTGTGTGGCACGTCTCAGTAGATGTAGAGCAAGATACGATTCATCGAGTCACATGCATTTTGGTACACTAGAAAGCTTGAGAATAACACTGTAACCCTTGTCCAAAGTTATAGCGCACAATCTTGTTGTTATCCGTGGGAAAGTGAATGTCTCACATCGTGTATGGGCTCTACTCACATGGTGTACAATAACTAGAAAGCACACCATTAGTCCCAAAACTAGCACAAAATAAAGAGATAAGCCCAAGGACCCATCAGATAACATTGGAACTCTGAATTTTTTATATGAACAACATGCTTTGGACGTAACTCGACAAATTTGACATCTTTGACAATGAAAACATCCCAGTGAACAGCTACACACTGGAGGGATGTAATGGAAACATCCAAACATTCCTTGACATTTTGCATGGAGAGAAATGTTATGGAGATCCTAGAACTGAAACTTGGTCTCTATTTGATCATGTTGTAGGCCGCATCATCAACGGTGGAAAGATGACACTCGATCCAAAAAAGGTGACAACACACATTGGTTGGCCAACGCCAATAATTATTGAAGGCACCCAAGTGTTTTGAGGTTCTACAATAAAGAAGTTTTCATCCTTAAATTATGACGCCAAAGTGTTAACGCAATTCTCCCATGTCACTCGTACAACTACCAAGTTCAATTGGGAAGACATAAAACAAGAAGCTTTCAACTCCCTAACATTGGTTCCAACCTTACCGTTGGTACAATAGTGAAATAAATTATGGCAATTGCCACACTCCATTGATCCATCAAAGCCGTTCTCCTCAAAGACAATGGCACTGGAGGATTATTGGTCATGCATACATTGCAAAAACCGCGCTAGGCAAAGTTGAACAACGTGGTACAGAGAAACAAAATACAAGCATTCATGCGTATGTTGAACACATTATGGTGCCACTTGGAATCTCGATGATGTGCTGTCCCCACCAACCATGAGGTACTTGAGTATCTCAAGACAAAGCAAACCCTGAGGCGTTCCTCCAGTCCAGCTTTGACTTCAACGTTCAGTACCAACCTGGAAAACTAAATCAAGCAGATGCACTAGTTTGGTGACCAGACTTGATGGCTGAGATAAGCATACTACAAGTCAAATGGCACCAGCCTTCTTTTGTGAACACGCCAGAAAGTCGTGTCTAAAAAGGGAAGAAGTGTTTCGTCCCTGTCACACACAAGTCCCTAAACTCCGCAAATGGGTATTTATACCCTCACATTCATGGTCTACCTTGCGCCTACCTTAGGAATTTCATGTCAATCGGCTGAGGGATATTTGCCACCTGCCCCGACCTCCGGTGTTCCTCTTTTGAAGGTTCTGACGCATTTGACCACTTTCTAGAAGGGCCAATTGGAGTATCACGAACCACATCGATGTTTTGATACTGTTAGGTCGACGTTGCTGGACTTTAACAAGAAGAAATATGTATGGATTGTCCAGAAAATCTGAATACGTGTATGCCCTATGTGGCAATCGCAAAGAGTAAGACCATCTTACTTGGCGTTCAGTAGAATAAGACTCCCCTGTCCGCTGTCTTGAGTATGTTGACATTTCACTCACAAACATCAAGAAAAAGTAGCGTATTGATACTGCATTCCAGGCATCGTTGACATGCTGATGTCGGCATCTTTTTTTACAGTTGCAAGACCCTCTTTTGAGGGGTGTGTGAATGCTCGAGGAGGGTTTTGCGTGTGGTCTACATGGGGGGTTTGAGACTCCCTAGGCATTGAAAGGAAGCATGCTGGGCCCCGCTACCACAAGACCCCACAAGAGCTTGCGCAAAACGAAAACTCTAAGAAGNCTGATGTCGGCATCTTTTTTTACAGTTGCAAGACCCTCTTTTGAGGGGTGTGTGAATGCTCGAGGAGGGTTTTGCGTGTGGTCTACATGGGGGGTTTGAGACTCCCTAGGCATTGAAAGGAAGCATGCTGGGCCCCGCTACCACAAGACCCCACAAGAGCTTGCGCAAAACGAAAACTCTAAGAAGCCCAATGTTATTCTGGAAAAAGGCTCGACTAGGGTTTGCACGCTAAGAGAAGGGGGTTACGTGCTTGGAGAAAAAACATAGCAACTGTTTTGGCTTGGTCTCAAAACGGGCATTTTCGCTTGATCGCGATCGAGCGATGACCTCTTCATTTTTTTTATCTTTTCCGACATGCAACCCCCTTGGTTTGATGTAGGGTTTTATGTTTCCATGTTTTGCGTGGGCTCCGCCCGCGCTGAACATATAAACCCCTAAAATCAAACTTGGGGGTTTGTGTGTCGGAAAAAGAACGAGAGGTCAGCGCTCGGCCGAAATTCGTGCATGGGAGTGAGTGTCACAAGAACGGCTTGGCATGCCACTTCTCGCTCTGCTCGATCAGCGCCGCATGCCACTGTTCGAGCATGGTGAAGCAACTGGGAAGTCTGTTTTTGTTTTTAACTCCATGCCGGTGAGTCCTATTTTTCAAGCGTGAGGTAGGGCAATCCTGACCCCCTCTCGGGATGGGTAGAAGGGTTACTGTGTCCTTTATGAAACCACACCTCGATATTGTCAAAAACCCACAAAATATTGGCTGAGTTTTTTTAAGCAACAACTAGCGACATGACGTCGCACACATTACTTGACTCGAGCGCTGAAGATTTAACATATGCCTGATTACATTTTTCTCCATTGTATGTATGCGCTTGAAATGTTCGATACTTGTGATCAAAGTACAGTCATCGCTAGTACAAAATTTCCAAGTGTTACGTTCTCTCCAACCGTCTTCTGCTTCGCACATGATCCCTGTGAACCATTCACGTTTTGCTTGGCGTAAATCCATGTGACCGAAGGTGGTAGCTGTTGTTACATAACAAATGTACATGAGTCCCTAATCTTTCTGGGTGGGCATCCTGGTTACTACACAAACAGCCCATCGCGTCGCGAAATCTTGATATCCACTCCGACGGTCGAGGGAAAACCGACCAGCTGCCCCCGCCCTCAGTGAATCGTCGGAATCTTCTGACAGCTTCGACCACTCTTGCGAATCTATGACAGAAGTATCACAAGTTTTTGGTGAACTTCTCGACACACAGAGATGAATATGGATTTACAAAGATGCATCTCTCATCTTCACCGTCGATTCTCGAAGTCCCCCAATTTCTCGGCGTACCTTCTCAAATCTGACCACTCACAACCCGACTCCGCATGGGTCGCTTGACAATTGACCCAACGACCCCGACTATGCCTCATTCAGAACTCAACCCTTGTATGTATACATGTTCGATCATATATATGTATATATACATGTTCGATCATTTTGACACTTTTCATCGAAGTACACTTACCGCTAATTATAAGTTGCTCAAGTGCTCCAAATTCTAAATCGTGTGCTGCCTCGCAACTTCTACCTGGTCACCATCTACGCTCCGTTTGTTCTGCATAACAGTTGGTATCAGATTGCAGCGGTGCTGGAGAGGCGTTTGACTGTTTTACTCATCTAAAGGACTACCCTGCACAAGCCGTCAGTGCATCTCGCATGTCAAGACTTCGCGACTACAACGTGGGGCGAGCGGGCTCAATCGACGACCAGCAGTGGGTCTTCGGCAATGACTTCGGTGATGGAGGAGTAGAACGTGCCGATGCACGCAAACCCTGAAGCGACAATGATTGCTGCCATGGCAGGCTTTGTGGCAGCTGGACCAACCCTGTGGCTTCAACGAACAATCTGGTCACGGACCCAATGGCGGTAAACCTGTCGTCCGTACCAACAGCCTTAACGACAACAGCAGGGACGACAGGTGGCACTGGACGACTGGCGCGGATCAACAAAAAACCAGTGAAATGGATCTCTGCGCTCAAGGGAATCAATATCAATCTGCTCCATCAACACAACATCGTGATGGAGGATGTTTGCAACGCAAGCGCACAAGAAGCGGTGCTTGTCGAGAGAAATTCCCAACTCTTGAGTGAACCCAAAATTTGTCCAGCTCCACCAAAACCGTTTGATTGTGAAAATGCAAAGGGACCGACAGTTTGGATGTGGTTGACAAGTTTGGAGGTGTACTTCACCGCTGCCGTGGTCGACAAAGATGAAAACAAAATTGATCTCGCGGTCACAATTTTGTGTGGCATGGTGCTAAGTTGGTGGTCTGACCTAAAAACCATCCAATGGTAGTAGGAGACCGGCGGGGTATCATCAACAGCGGACGATGCTTGTCCCATATCGCAGACTGCAGGCGTTCTACTCTTGGAGCAGATCAACCCACAGTGGCAAGATGCACTGATGCCACCAACCGACTGGAACGAATTCTCGTGCGCGATGCTTGCATATTTTGGACGACGGAACAAAAATTCGAACGTACATTACAAACTCCAACGTCTTCATCAGCAGTCTAGCGCAGCAGAGTACATGCGGAGATTTCGCGAGATTATCACCGAAGTAAACACCGCCTCTGACCAACTCTGTTTTCACTACATTAACGGCCTCAAGCGAGATACCCGGCAAGCAACCACCTTTTTTGATATCCAAAATGACCTGCCACAGATGATCGTAGCAGCAGAAAGGATTGATACCGTTGACTACAACGCTCAGATCCAAGAATCCTATGGCTGGCAACCTCCCAACCACAATCATTGTGGATAAAAAAGAAGTCATTCAGGGGACTCCCCCACTCCGATGGAAGTGGAGGCCATCGATCAGAGAGAAACGTGAGCCTACTAGAACTGCAAAAAAGTCGGGCACATTACAAGCAACTGTCGGAGCAAGGAGTAGGGCAAAAAGGGGGAAAAGTCATAGAAAATTGAGTCAAGAAATGACAAAGGGCAGGAGTAAAAGGTGCAACTCTTGTCCGTGATGAGCGATCTGTGTAAAAAAATCAGCCATCGGAACGACCTACGTCATCGCAGAGGGTTTCTCATATCGCAACATTTGACGAGGTATATGAGGACGACCAACCGGCCATACTGCTAAAGGTTCAACCTCGAGGATGCAAGAGCCACAAAACAGTACCAGCACTATTGGGTGGAGGAGCTTCACACAGCTTTGTGAGCAATGAGATGGCTTGCAAGCTGGGTTTGCAGACTGAACCAGGGGAATTTGAAGGAAAAACCGTTGACGGGAGACTACAAATACGGAGACTCCGAGAACCTCTACGATAACAAGTGGGAGAATTACGGGATGTAATGGTCTGGAGGTCTTGTCCAATGAGCGATCAGAAAATAATCCTCGGATGAGATTTCCTCAACCGGCATAATCCGTAGGTTGGTTGGAACAGTGGCAACGTTTATGCGGAAACCGACGGTACCAAATGACAACTCTCGTGCATTGGATGGAAACAGACATCGGAAGTAGCAGAGTTAGACGCAGCATAGGAAGCCGAGGTAGCCAAAAAAGGACAACCTGTGCAGCCAAAACCACTCAACGTTGCCAGGAATTGCATACGACAAGGAGCTCGTGTGTGGCTCGTACACCTCAAGCTAATGGAGGAAGCTGAAGTGGCAACAGGTGACTCATCATCCTCATCGGTCTCATCGGCCTCATAGGCATCTAGAAAGTCCGCGATGGTACCTACAGAATTTGCACTGCTCATTCGGAGTTTGCGAACGTCTTCCTCGATGAACTTGTGAGAACCCTATATCCTCAACGAGACATCGACCATCGCTTTGAACTTAAGCCAGGAAACAGACCTACATTCCAAGGAGCCTATCAAATGAGCAATCACGATCTGACCGAGCTAAAAACCAAGTCAACGAGATGCTCGGTCAGGGATTCATCCGCCCATCCGTGCCACCATATGCCGCACTAGTACTATTTATAGAAAATAAAACTGGTGAGATGCGGATGTGTGAAGACTATCGAGTGCCGTACAATGCTACCATCAATAATTGCTACCCTCTTACCCAAACTGACAAACGTTTTGACCAATTCCAAGGGGCTCGAATATCCAGCAAAATCGACTTGCGCAGCAGTTATCACCAGATACACGTGGAAGATTCCGACATCGAGAAGATGGCGTTATAAACTTGCTACGTGCATTTTGAGTTCATGGTAATGCCGTTTGGACAGACAAATGTCCCGGCCATGTTCACGGCGACAATGAAGGACATTTTTTGCCGTACCTCGAGGATTGTTTCATGGTGTATCTTGACGATATCCTAGTGTACAACCGCACCCTGGAGGAGCACAATGGACATCTTCGAAAAGTCCTCAAATTTTTATAAAGAGAAGTTTTTTTGGCAAACTCTCGAAGTCTCACTTTGGTCGTCGTTCGATCAAGTTTTTGGGCCATGTCATTAACGGTGGACGGATCACCATGGATCTGAAAACAATGGAAATAATTGCTAATTTGCCGACATTGTCTAACGTTTGGAACGTTCAAGTTTCCCTCGGATTATGCAATCACTACCAATGCTTTGTACGGGATTACGCCTGTGGGTCAGTGCCTCTTTCCAACCTCACTCAAAAATAAAGCAAGTGGCGGTGGGGAGACATCAAAGAAGAAGCATTTGTCGCTTTGCGGAACACTCTGATCTCGACGCCAACCCTATGATTAGACGATCCAACGGTCGACTACGTAATGGCTATAGAGGCATCAGATCGAGCCATCGGTGCAGTCCTCATGCAAGACCATGACAACGGGGAGCGACCGGTTACCTACATGTCCCAAAAACTACATGGACCAGAATTCAACTCAGCCGTACACGAGAAAGAAATGCCGGTGGTCGTACATGCATGTAAGACATGGCGGTGTTACCCGGAGTGCCAACAATGTATCGTACGCAGCGACCATCGTGCATTCAAATACCTGAAAACGCAACCGAATCTTATTTGACGTCAAACCCGATCGATGGAGTTCCTTGAATTCAGGTTCAACTACGACATCAAGTACCAGCCAGGCAAAATAAACTTGGCAAACACACTCAGTCGCCGACCATATTTGATGGCTGAGGTGGCAACGCTTTAACTATAGCGAGACCCATGTCTCGAGTGGCTGTTCACATGAGGCTACAACCAACACGGCAGATACGACAAAGTGAAATTCTAGAACAAGGCACCCTATTCGCGATGGCGCTTCACTTGCCAAGTGGTCGTTTCCCTGAACGACAAACTTTGCCGCATGCTACTCAAGAAGTGCCATGACACACGTCTAGGTGGGCACTTTGGAAATCTCAAGACGCCAAAGAAGCTGGAAAAAAACTACTGGTGGGATGCAATCTGACGTGGCCAACTTCTGTAAACTATACGACAAATGTCAACGACAAAAATCCCGTTGCACGCGGCCATCCAAACTTGTGCAACCACTCCCTATTCCGATGGAATAGTGGGCAGATATCTCCATGGACTCCATCACTAAATTGCCAGTCACAGCAGAGGGATATGATGTAATCCTCGTGGTCGTCGACATGTTTTGAAAACATCCCACTTCATCCTAACAACAACTACTGTCATCACCGAGGGAACAGCACGGCTGTTTCTAAACAACATGCGGATACACGACGTGTCGAGAACCATCAGTAGTGGCAGAGATGGTCGATTCACCAGCCATTTTTTACGGAAACTGATGAGTCGCTACGGAAGCAGAATTCAACTATCAACAGCGTTTCATCCTCAAACTGACGGTCAAACTGAGTGGACAAGCCTTACGCTCTAACAACTTCTCCGAATACTATGTGAACCTCACGGGACGAATTGGGCACAGAAACTCCCGACTGCCGAAATCACATGTAATTTGGCAATTCCAACCAAAACGAATAAGTCTCCATTTGAAGTGGTGTATGGCAAACTTCCTGCCACACAAACAAGACTACAATGTCGTAGCAACATTCCCATAGTCAAAATTCAACACCAAGACTTCACCACAACCTGGGAGGAAACACGGAAAATCGTTGCAAAGACACAAGTAGTGATAAAACGCGCAACTGATAGACATCACAAGGATGACGTTTTTGTCGCTGGATACAATGTCCTTCTCAGCTTGGCTAACATCAAACTCCGTAGAGCCGACTGTTTGAAGCTCAAACCCTGATGGTTGTGACTGTTTAAGATTGAGGGCATGCAAATCCCCGTGGTTGCAGGACTCACAAAAACTGCTAGGAAGCTTCCTGACCTTACTGCTCTTGACATGGCGACTTTGTCTAGTCAGTTGGCACACTAGCAAGCAAGGAGGTATAAGAAACAACAAGGGTCAGGCTAGGGAGACGCGTAAAGTCTCATAAACTCTAATAGCTTAGTAATACAGAGAGAAACGACAAATGACAAGAACACAACATAAATAACTGCCGCGGCGCACGGCGGGTGTTGCACGCGACAGTGTCAGTTTGTCCTAAAACTAGCCCAAAACAACTGTTTTGGCTGTAACTGTGTGCACAGGTATCCAAACACAACACCGTCTGAACCTAGAGATGTAAAATCTTGGACCAATCACTACGACTGGTCATACGCACAGGTCCAACATTGATATGTGGGCAGAGAATACAAAACATGCAAGTGGGGCTCGAGAGCCAATCTANCTGCTCTTGACATGGCGACTTTGTCTAGTCAGTTGGCACACTAGCAAGCAAGGAGGTATAAGAAACAACAAGGGTCAGGCTAGGGAGACGCGTAAAGTCTCATAAACTCTAATAGCTTAGTAATACAGAGAGAAACGACAAATGACAAGAACACAACATAAATAACTGCCGCGGCGCACGGCGGGTGTTGCACGCGACAGTGTCAGTTTGTCCTAAAACCAGCCCAAAACAACTGTTTTGGCTGTAACTGTGTGCACAGGTATCCAAACACAACACCGTCTGAACCTAGAGATGTAAAATCTTGGACCAATCACTACGACTGGTCATACGCACAGGTCCAACATTGATATGTGGGCAGAGAATACAAAACATGCAAGTGGGGCTCGAGAGCCAATCTACCAAGAAAACTCTAACATATGTAGGAAAATCGAAAAGCACCCCTGCAAGCACCCATGATGTCGTGGTAGCTGTCTGGCACGTGCTGGTGGGTGGAGCTACCAATTGTCGGTGCTCTGGTACCAACTGCATCTACATCAAGGATCTGTACGAGGATTGATAGGGCCGAGTGGTCAAAGGAAGTTGTATAAACATAGTGTCCGAGCTCACATGGTAGAGGCGAGGATGCAACAAGTGCTGGCGCTCAGGGGAGAGAACACCATTGACAAACACACGAGTTGAAGAGGGAAGGGGAGAGGAAACAAAGGGAATGCAACGAGACACATGATAAAAGTCATCAACAATGGAGGCACGAAGCACGATGGCACCAGTATCAAGAGCACTCAGTATGGTAAAGTGAGCAGAGTGCTCAATAGTGAGACCCATCCTGGTGCATGCAGGAACAGAGAGCAAGCAGAGCTCAAGACTAGGGACAAAGAGTACATTAGAAATATACTAGGGTTAAGACGAACCATCAAACCGCACAACCCCAACTCCATGCACAGGTAACGACTGACCATACCCTGTGCAAACAGAGCGAGCAGACGCAATGGGACCCAGCACAATGAAGTCACTACGACGACAAGTCATGTAATGGGTGGCACCATAGTCAATGATCCAGGTGCCACTCGGCTCACAACCAGTCATCGACACTCAGCAACATACCAGAGAACACTTTGCCTCTGCTAGATGCTTAGTAGAGGACTCAAACATCAACAAACAGCACTAATCAGGTACTCATCAAGCCAGTCGCTACTATTAGGTCCATCCTGATTGCAAGCCAATTGAGCTCTACCACAAGCATCATCATGGGCAACAGACGCAAAAAGACAAGTTGTCAGAGGACCACTCAGGTGTGACAACACACTCGCACCTCCCTAAGAACGAAGTGCCAAAGCTGGCAAAACTCCACGATCATGCAATCTCGAGGGTCCATATTACTACTGGCGCCTGGTGAAACAGATGCGTTTGCTGCAATCGTGGTCGCGGCGCGCTCGGGCCGTGTGTGACTAGAGGAAATCCGCTGCATGTGCGCCGCCTAAAGGTCGCACATGATCCAAGTCCAGTCAAGGGGCTGCTCACACTCCGTGTACCGATGAGTGTCTCCATAGTTGTAGCAATGGACAGAACGTCCACTGCCAGTACGCGCCAGCTACTACAGCTGCTGCTGTGCCTTCCTACGTCGCTTCTTCCCCTTCTTCCCCTGTACAGCCAGTGCAATACCCTGAGCAAGGCCGCTTGGGGTAGAGGAGGAGGACGAGGAAGCGGTGGAGGTGGGACTGGTTAGTTGGGACAGAGGCGTAGGAGGGGTCGCAATCACTGTTGCAGCAAGTGAACTCTGCTGATGGGCGATGGCAGCCTCATGTACCTTTGTGGCCTAGAGGAAGTAGCAATGGGCCCAAGGAAGCAGCTGGAGTGACTTCGACAGCTCTGGGATAGCCGCACGGTCGAAGCCCATAAATAGCTTCACGTGATCCAAGTGCGCCCCCATCATGATGGTGTCGAGTGTCCACAATTGCATCCCGCCACAAAACCCGAGGCGCGTGTAAATGTGTATCGCGCGCCTCCAGTAGTCAGGTGCAAGCTCCGTGGGCCCTCACAAAGGAAGTGAAACTCACATAGTCGGGCCGCCCTCGTAGCATGGATCTTTGCAAAGAGAAGTGTCAGGGCCAGCTCTCGTCCCTGGTGCGGATCAGCTCTATTCCCGGTCTCGGTCTCACCCAGACAGGGGCGGAAGTCGACCACAGTCTCCCGCAGCATGGCGAAGAGATGACCGCCATTGCTCTCGCTGCTGTCCGGACTTGGTGAGCATCACGAGTCTGGTACTGGCTGTGGTAGTAAGGCCACACGCCCCCAGAATCGACCCACACTTGAAACAAGGTCTCCCAACAATTGAATCCCTCGTTGTTATCGAAACAAGGTGGAGGTGTCTCAAAGTCCTTCGGTCGCCGCTCCATGGGGAGGACAACCTAAGGCTAGGGCGATGGTGGATGGGTATAGGGAGACCACAAGTGAGAAAAACTCTACCAAAAGTGAATGCCGCTGAACGAGGTGCCTGGTCTCGACGGCAAGAAGGTGCCAGGGTAAGAGGCTGTGACCATAAACGTACCTCACGAATGGGCTCCTCAAAGACACGAATTTCATCCTCGTGTGTGTCATCCTCTATCTCCTCCTCATCCCCAGTGTCAACCTGTGATGACGGGTGCTGAAGCCGCGGTGCTGTGCATGGTGTAGACTACTGAACAGATGGTGTACTTCCTGTAGATCCTCCAGGTGGCTACTGTGAGGCCCCCGAACAACCCTGTAGTAGCTTATTAATGTCCTGTACCGTGTTGCTCTGTCGCCGCTGCTGCCGGCGTATCTCATCCTGTCCGACGAAGCTCGTCGAACGCGAATGAGTACAATTGTGAACTCATGATGCTCGAAGAGGAGGAAGAGGAGTCTTCGAGGCCTTTGCCTTTGTCACGCACTTGTGCCATCGAAGTGCTCAATATGGAGCCGACGTAAAAAATGCTTCAAACAAGGAACCAAAAATGTTTATCGAGGAGTTGAAACGTCAAGAAAAATGTTACCCTGAAATTGCTGACATCAGCACAGTCGATGATGATGTCAACGTTATTTATGTTAGCGGAAAGACGCTAGCATTTTTTTCTAGCGTATTTAACGCCAACCATTTTTGTTTGTTTGTTTTTGTTTTTGGAAGTCACGCAAACTCCGCGTGACGGGTGGGGGTGACCGTGTCACCCCTTGCTTGCAGCTGCGCAGGGGTTACATATCCATTCGCAGCTTTAATGAAGTCCTTCACAGCTTCTACCCAGTTGTGCAGCACTACTTCACAGCAGCACTGATGCGGAGCAGCAATGCTGCGTAGGGTTGCTGCTGCTGCTACGGCTGCCACCACTATTGTTGTGTTTCTGCTGCTGCTTCTACCTCGTTGCTGCATTATAGTTGCTGCTCTCGACTGCTGACGCCACGGCTGCTACAAGCTGCTACTATCGTTGCGCGCTGCTACTATCGTTGCGCGGTGCAACTGCTCATGACCGCTGCTGGTGCTACGTCTCTGCGGCACACCTCAGCGGGAGAGGTCTCACTGCTCTGATACCAAGATAAACTACTAGGAAGCTTCCTAACCTTGTTGCTGCTAACGTGGCGACACTGTCCAGTCAGCTGGCGCACCAGTAAGTAAGCAAGTGCAAGGAACAACAAGGGTTGAGATAGGGAGACGTGTAAAGTCACATAAACTCCAATAGCTTAGTATTGCAGAGAGAAATGACAACTAACAAGCACAAAGCATAAACAGTTGCCGTAACGCACGACGGGTGACGCACGCAAGAGTATCAGTTTGTCTTAAAACTGGCCCAAAACCATTCTTTTAGCCGTAAGTCAGCGCACATGTATCCAAACTCAACAACTTCTAAAGCTAGAGATGCAAAATCTTGAGTCGGACGCTATAAGTGGTCACACGCACAAGTTTGGCATTGATCGGTGGACACATAATGCAAATCATGCAAGTCGGGCTCGAGAGCCAGTCCACCGAGAAAACTCTAGCGTATGCAAAAAAACCGTAAAGCACCCCGACAAGCACCCAGGATGTCGTGGCAGCCGTCTGACAGCTGCTGGTGGGTGGAGCCACCACTCGTCGGTGCTCCGGCGCCGTCTGCATCCGCACTAGTGATCTGCACGAGCATGGACACAACTGAGTGGTCACAGTAAGTTGTACAAACAGACGGGGACGACTCACACCACAGGAGACTCAAACTCCCTGACACTATGCAAGTTCTTCTGGTGTTCCATGTCAGTAAACTCAAGCACTACTGAGACCCTAAAGAGAACTTTCCCGGCAGGGATATCTCTCCCCCTCCTCCAATTCAAGTGGATGAGGACACAGAGTACGTCATCAAGGACATCCTCAGCCATCGATGACGAGGCAAGACGACAAAACATCGTGTCAAGTGGCACGGCTACGACGTCGCACATGATAACAGGGAACCCTACGACAACATCCGAGATGTCAATCACTTGATAGACGGCTATGACTGCCGTCACCGTGCCACATCTCTACGCTCGTCGGGATGTCGTGGCTAATAAGGGGAGAAGTGTTACGTACCAGATGTACACAAGTCCCTAATCCTTCGGATTGGGCATTTTTGTTAGTACGCAAACAGCCTGTTGTGTCGCGAGACCTCGATGTTCACTCCGACGGTCGAGGGTAAACCGGCCAACTGCCCTTGCCCTTAGTGAATCTTCCCTAACCTTCTGACAGCTTCGACCACTTCCGGGAATCTACGACACAAGTATCACGACCTTTCGGTCAACTTCTTGGCGCAGTGAGACGAATATGGATTTATAAAGTTGCATCTCGCATCTTCACTGTCGATTCTCGATGTCCCCCGATTTCTCTGCGGACCTTCTAGAATCCGACAACTCACAATGCGACTTCACACGTGTAGCTCGACAATCGACCCAAGGATCCCGACTACGCGTAACTGGACACTTGTATGTATATGTTCGACCATTTTGACACTCGTCATCGAGTACACTTATTGGTAACTAAAAATTACTCGTGTCCCAAATTCTATATCGTGTTCTGCCTTGCAACCTTTACCTATTCACCATATATGCACCGTTCGGCGTAACAGCTATAGATTTTGGTGAAAGGGACCAATGCATGGATATGTTCATTGGCACTGGTGTTTTAATGTCGAATGGAGGGGCACTCTGATTACACTCCTGCTAGAATTGGGTCAAGTTGGAAGTCCGCTCAATAGGGTTGTCTGGGATTTAGGTCTGTCCATGTTCGCTAACTTCTTACCGGCTACTGATCGTTCTTGTTGGCGCTAGTTGCACTCGCTCCTCTGGCCGCTATTTGGAACGCCGAGAAGATCGTCTGCATTCAGCCAGCCGTAGCAGTCTTCGTTCTCCTTCGGACGACGAGAACCAACCGCCAGCGAACTCAGAATGTGAGTTTGTCTGCTTNCCCACCCACCACATTCCACAAACTCTCTCGTGAAGCGACCACATTGCCGCCCCAGCCATTCGCCCTGCTGACCCTCCCACCCATGAAGCTGCCCTTAGCCTCTCTGCCCATCCTCCCACCACTGTGCCTACCAGCCACCTTCCCCCTTGCTGCCGGCCCGCCTTCCTGCCTGTCGGCCGTCTCACATGTCCACCTTCCGCCTTTCCACCTTCCTGCATGTCCGCCTTCCTACATGTCCGCCTTCCTTCATGTCCTCCTTCAATGATCAAGGGTTTTAGCGTCAGGGGTTTGAGAGAATCACCCGAAATATTGTCAATGGCCCAAAATTGGGCAAATTCACAGACTACATGATTCCTTTTACATTTTTGAACGAATACAAGGAACAGTACGGTACCCTTACGGTTTGGGTGCTTTGGGGTCTTGCAGTTTGGAGGTTTTGGGGCTTTGGGGTTTAAGGTTTTGGGGTTTTCAGGTTTTGTAGTTTGGGGGCTTGGGGCCTTGGGGCTTTGGGGTTTTGGAGTAATGCAGTTTCTCTCAGGTTCAAACATCGGCTGCCATCCTTGGCCCTCCTTTCCTCCCCCCCTGTCTTTCAGTCACTATCTTCCCATTGTTCCACTCTTCTTCTTCTTCTTCTTCTTCTTCTTCTTCTTCTTCTTCTTCTCCTTTTTCTTCTCCTTCCTCTTCTTCTTCTTCTTCTTCTTCTTCTCCTTCTCCTTCTCCTTCTCCTTCTTCTACTTCTTCTTCTCCTTCTTCTTCTTCTTCT
>SZWC01001267.1:97537-110353 GCA_023375785.1 Penium margaritaceum | reverse complement strand
CATGGAGATGTCCTGCCATGACTGCTCGGGGATGGACAAGAGTTGGAGGAGACCCGGGGTCTTCGTCCTCCGTGCCTTGTGGCGTTGGCACACGTCACAACTGCGACAGAATTCAGCCACCTCAGACGACATGGTGGGCCACCGTCTTCAATGTTTTGTCGGCGGAGAAGTGACCGCTCGGGCCACAGTCATGGCACTCTCCTCCAAAATCAGCTCCCAAAGTGCGGGCACCGCGGGAACCACCACCTGCTACGTGTCGCGCCGTCGCCAATACGGTGCCTCAATGAAAAATCTCCGAGCCTCGTATTCCCCATGCGCCTTGTATCCCTACGTGAAGAGCTTCACAAGAAAATCATCCTCGTGGATTGTGAGAGACGCGACCCGCATCATCAGGTCCGGTCGATGTGAGAGTGTATCTGCAGGGTTGATGCGACCCGGCCGGTACACGATCTCGTATTCAAAGTGCGACTTGAGGTACTCCAACCAAGGCGCTTGCCGCCGGCTCAGGTTTGGCTGCGTCTTGAAGTACTTCAATGCGTGGTGGTCGTTGTAGACAGCGCATTTCCACGCCTTGAGGTAGCACTGCCAGTTCTTGAAGGCTGTGACCACGGCGAGCATCTCCTTGTCATAGGTGGCATAGTTTAGCTCCGTCCCGCGTAACTTGCGCGAGTAGTAGGCGACCGGCTGCGACCCGTTGCCAAAGTATTGCAAAAGGATCCCACCAATGGCGAGGTCCAATGCATCCGTCGCCATTTCAAACTCACGGCCGCTGTCGACCAAGTGTAAGGTTGGGGCGGAGGTCAGAGCCCTTTTGAGATTCTCAAAGGCTTCTTGTTCGCTAACTCCCCAACTCCACTCGCGATCCTTGCGAGTGAGATTGGAGAGTGGCGCTGACACTCCAGCATAGCCAAGGATAAACCTGCGGTAGTAGTTGCAAAAACCAAGGAACACTTACGCATCATGCACATTACGCAACTTCGGCCACTCTTGCAGGGCTGACACCTTGCGCGGGTCCATGGCAATCTCTCCATTGCCAATAGTGTGTCCAAGGAACTCAACTTCACCCGCCGCGAACTCACACTGAGAGAGTTTTGTAAAAAAGCTATCCTTCCTCAAAATCTCGAGGACATTCTTCACATGCTCCTCATGCTCGTCTGTCGTCCTGCTATGCACCAAGATATCGTCGAGGAAAACCACCATGAAATCATCCAAGTACGGCCTGAAGATGTTGTTAATCGCCCTCATGAAGGTGGTCGACGCATTGGTTAACGCGAAAGACATCACGAGGAACTCGTAGTGACCATAGCGGATGC
Organism: Penium margaritaceum; assembly: GCA_023375785.1. NCBI lineage: Eukaryota > Viridiplantae > Streptophyta > Zygnematophyceae > Desmidiales > Peniaceae > Penium > Penium margaritaceum. Next base: position 109,040 of record SZWC01001267.1, on the reverse strand, counting down.
GGAAGGCCGTCTTTTCCACATCATCTGGTGCGATGCCGATCTGGTGGTAGCCGGAACGGAGATTGATCTTTGTGAAGAAGCGAGCCGCACGGAGCTGGTCAAAGAGCTCCTTGGCTCGTGGAAGCGGGTACCGGTTCTTGATGGTCAATACGTTCAACGCCCGGTAGTCCACGNGATCTGGTAGTAGCCGGAACGGAGATTGATCTTTGTGAAGAAGCGAGCCGCACGGAGCTGGTCAAAGAGCTCCTTGGCTCGTGGAAGCGGGTACCGGTTCTTGATGGTCAATACGTTCAACGCCCGGTAGTCCACGCACATGCGTATCTCCCCTGTCTTTTTCTGCACAAACAGGACAGGTGTAGCGTAAGGAGACGAGGATGGGTGGATGAAGCCTTGCTCCTTCATCTCGGTCAGTTGCTTCTTGAGCTCCTGTAGATGCGCATTGCTCATGCGGTACGTTGCACGAACAGGTGGGAGCGCTCCAGGTTTGAGGTCGATGCGATGGTCCACGTCCTGCTTCGGTGGCAACCCACCGGGAGGGTATCGGGGAACACATCCTTGAACTCCGTAGACACCTTCTGAAGCCCCTCGGGCACCGCGGCAAACTTGCCTTGGACCTCTGGCTGATCACGAGTCACCCCTTGCGCCACATCAGGCTCCACATCCTCTGGTTCGTCAAAATCGTCTTCCACCTCTTGCACGAACACCAAAAAAATCTGCTCCTTTTTTTGAATCGCGCGCTTGAGCTGTACCAAGTGCAGCATCATAGGCGCCGATTCCTCCTTGCGAGGCACCGACTGTTGCGACGCTTCTTCCCCGCAAGTCTCCTCCTCCGCGGTCTCTTCCTTCGACCACGTAGGCAGGGGATACTCCTTGTCTCCGAGCTTGACTGAGAAGGTGCGCGCCTCCCAATTGACGATGGGGTTGTACTTGTGGAGGAGGTCACGACCGAGGATCACATCGTAATCCTTCATTGGACACACCCGGTATACGATTGTTATGTGAAGCTTCCCCACGCGAATGGAGAGGCAACGGGCCCGGTATCCCATTTCAATCGTGCCGTCCACTTGGTTAGTGGTCCGCTTCTTGCTCATGAGCGCAAGGCCCCACTTTCGAGCACACTCCATGCTCACAAAACTGTGGCTCGCACCACAATCCAGCAGACTCCCCACCTTCCCCTTGATGCCTTTTACTCGCGTCTCCGAGAGAAATGCGGGCTGCTCCTCCTCATACCCCAAATCCTATACCTTGACCTAGGAAACCCCCTTTATTGCTGCAAGGGGTTCGAGTGGACGATCAACTAGCGGTTTGGGTTGAGAGGAGCCAAGAGTAACGCCATGTTCTTATGGCTCTCCTTGTTTCCCGACTCCTTTGTTGCTTTCTTTGCTTCCTTTGTGGCTTGCTTCCCCTTCCCATGCCTCTTACCCTTGCCATCGCCCTTCTTTTGACTTCGATAGTGGCGCACAATGTGGCGAGGCTTGCCATAGTTGTAGCACTTGCACTATTGCAACACTCCAATCTCCATGGACGTGTCGTCGCTCTCGGCCCGCTTGCCATAACCACCACCCAAAGAGTTGTGGCTGTTGGTATGAGCCAGTTGCACGCGCGATTCATACCGTTTGGTTGCTGCAATCATTGCCGGCAGGTCGTCGTTGAGGTCGTGCATCATCGTCACAGCGCGGGCATCGTTCTTGAGGCCGTTGTTGTAGTGTAAATGTAATTCATGGTATTCAAAGCCACGGTTGGCGACAATCTCAGGAAACCTACGGGTGTAGTCGGCGACGCCGCCAGCTTGGCAAAGTCGACGCAGCTTGGCATACGTGTTGTTCCTCACGTCACCCACGGTGAAGCGCTTGATGAACGACTCCGTGAAATCCTTCCACGACATCGGCCATTTCAGGGTAGGGTCGCCACTGCTACAGGTTGGAGCCGATGGGGTTGAGATTCCGGTCGCAGCTGCAATGCCGGTGACCATTGCTGCTCCACTGCCGTGTGGATTGGACCGCATCACATCGGCCCATCAATCCAACAATGCCCCTCTCAACAGGGTGGTATAGTCGCGGCGCGCCTTGTATCTTGAGGCATCCATGCCGATGGCGGTGAAGTACAATTCCAGACCGCGTATCCAAGCGTGCGGAGCTGGCCCATCCTTCTTCGATGGGTCGAACGGCTCCGGCTTGGGTGGGCTCGGGACACCCACCGCAGGTCCGTTTGCGGTGGCAACTGTCACTGGTGTTGGCAGTGAACGCTTTGCGAGCTCTTGATTGAGGTACGCGTTTTACTTCTCCAACACTTCCATCTTGGTCTGCATGGCGGCCTGCATGACTTCTCTAACGCTGCGGTTGCTGTTGCTTTGCCTTGCGCGTAAAATGCCGCGACTATCGGGAACGTGTCGGATGAAGTCATCTCTGCCTCCGATACAACTTTGTCCTCAACGGGTCCTCCGGTTACCGCCTTTTTGCCGGAGTGTGTGGTTGGCTTTGGGCACAGATCCGCCAAAGAGATGAGATGTGTGCTGGTCTACGCTGGTCTGGAGAGGTTCCCACGTAGATGATTGTGCCCTTAAGCCAAGGGTGGCTCTGATACCAAGTGTGAACCGGGTGCGGCGTGCGAGCCTGAACCGGATGGTGTAGGCACCAACCGGCGGTAAAGGCGACCAAGGGGAGGCCGGTGCATACCTTCCCGGGGTTGTGGAAGCGTAGGATTGTCTTGGGGGAGCACGGGAACAGGTGTGGCAAAGTGGTAGTAAACTGTACTTGTTATTCAAGTGTCAACATACAAGACTACATGTACATGATGACACATCCTAGGCGACCCGAGGTCGCTGAGCCATGTGAAGCTCTGTACGAGCCTGGGATGAGTGATATGGCCTGTGCATCACGCAGCTCATTTTCCGAGATTTCCAATGCACCCAAAATTGCATCATTCCGCGAAGGAACAGCCGAGATATGGCCATTTCCGTGAACCACGGCAATCACCACTAGCCGCGGTGACGGCCACCCGAAGCGTCCTTTCTGGTAACAACACATCAGGGTGACATTCCGAAGCACCCTTGGCCCTCAGTGATCCTTGATTCATTGAATAACCGGGCCCCAAGGTGCGCTTTGGCCTTGTTGGGTCTTTCAAGGGTCGAGCCGTGGTCCTTGGGGATGAATTCCCGGCACCTGTTTTTCCCTTGGCTGGTCCAACCTTTCGTCGGGCGTAGCTTCCTCAGTTCTTGATTGATCAACCCCGTTCTTGGGTCAATCTCGCACAGTTTTTCTTGTAGATTCTAAATCCACAGTCAGATTACACATTCAAAGAAGCCTCAAGCCGTGATCAGTGCCTTTTGCACTGTCCGGCTTACAAGGAGAGTCCCCTTGCTTCAGTGGTCATCGCGTCGCCACCGACGCCCTTCTCGCTGTCCACTCCTCCATCCTCTGGCACGTCCTCCTCTTCTCTTTCCACTCCGACTCAAACACAAGATGTGGCAGCAGGGACACAGGAGAAGAAGAGAGAAAAGAGGTGCGGTTTAGTCTAGCAGGAGTCACAGCAGTTGTAGTCACCGGGCAGTAGCAGTGGACGTACTGTTCACTGCTACAACTATGGAGGCGCTCATCGCTACACCAAGTGCCAACAGCCGCTTGACTGGGCGTGGATCACTCACGGTCTTCAGGCTGCCCATGTACTGCGGTCCGTGTCGAGCAGCACATCCTCTGGTCGCACGGCTACCACGACCGCAGCAGTTCCCACTTCCCCAGCGGCGAGCAGTGGAGACCGAGACCCACGCGACCGCACCATCGTCGAGCTCCGTCACTTTCTGGCGCTTCACTTTCAAGGAGGTGCAAGTGTGTCATTACAGCCGGGTGGTTCACTGACAATTTACTTGTCTGTTCTCGCAGTTTGTGATGACTCATTTGGGGGGCCACAACTGGCATGTGATGATGATAGGCCTGACAGAACCGATTGGATTCATGAGTCTCACCCTTGTGCCCTTTTTTGAACTTCCTCATATGTTTCTTCGTACCCATTTGAGGCCGAGTGTTCCATTGCACATTGCATATTGACGTCCTCCGGTCATGATCTTAGTGGCACTGGATCATCGATTTTGTGCCACTCACCACATGACCTCTTGTCGTAGTGACTTTGTTGTCCTCGGTCCTGTTGCCTCTGTTCGCTCCATTCGCACAGGCTCTGGTCAGTCGTTGCCGGTCCAAGGTGTTGGGTTGTGTGCTTTGATGGTCCATCCGGCCCCTTGTATCTTTTCGAGGTGCTTTTCCTGCCTGAGCTTGAGCTCAGCTTCCTTTCTATGCGTGCCTGCACAGTGATGGGACTCTTTGTAAAGACACCGCAGACTCCGCGACTATGACCGATATTGATACTCTTACTGTGGTTCTAGTTGCCTCCGTCGTGGATGAACCGTATCGTGTCTCTCGGATCTCTTCTTCTCCTTGCTCCTCTTCCCTTCCCGCTCATGTGTTTGTCACTGGTGTTCTCTCTACTAAGCACCAGCGACTGTTGCATTGTTGCTTGTGTCATGTGGGCTTCGACACTGTGTCGAAGCTCATTTGGACACAGCCCGCACTCGGTCTTGACGCGGCCTCTTTTGAGAGGCCGCCCAAGGCCGACTGTTTGATCTGCACTCAGGGTAAGATGCATCGCTGCACCTACCCTGACTCCCGCTCTTGAGCTCTTTGCCCTCTCAAGTTGGTCCATTCGGACCTTCTCGGTCCTCTCCCTGTCGAGTCTTTATCCGATCACGGCCGATACGTTTTGACCCTGACTGATGACGTCACCTAGATGCGGTGGGTCAACAGCCTGCACTAGAAGAGCAATGCCGCTCTTGCAGTTCGTCTCTGGCTAGTGATGGCAAACGTCAGTCCCGCCACATGCTGACATATTCCATTCGGATTGCGGCAGCGAGATTCTTGGCGAGATGGGCAGTTTCTTTGCAGAGCATGGGGTTTTTCACTAGGTTTCTGCTCCTGTCTCTGAGCATTGGAACCGCACCATGGAGGATGCGGTTTGTGCTACGCGGTCTGAGTGTGGTCTCCCAAGTCCTTCATGTTTGAACGATTCACCTACATGACGTGTGCCTAGAACCGCCTACCGCACGGTCCCCTTCCGGACAACGTGGCCACAGGTGGGAATGGGTGAGTGACATTCCACGCTCTTCATCAGCCCACTCTCCTCCTAGACACATTGTGTCCTCTGTCGTGCGACGCAAGACAATGCAGACCGGATCCTCGCGGACGTGCGTGGGTGAGCGAAACGGTTTCACCCGTATCTACTCATATTCACCCATTCCCACCTGCGGCCCGTTACTCCGTACGAGCTCTGGTTTGGCCACTGTGCTGATGTGCATCTCGATCGTGACTAGATGTCCGTGGCTTCTGTGTGGTATACTGAGGACCAGTAAGTGTCCAAGGTCTCCCCGCGGGGTCGCTTGTGTGTCTTTGTAGGCATCTCCTTGCGGTCGAAGGCCTGGCGGTTTTGGGACCCCGCTCTTCATCGCATCGTTGAGTCCCGTGAAGCGCTGTTCTTTGAGTCTCTCATCTACCGTGACCTGACTTCTATCACGTCGATGTCTGTCACACACGTTCCTACTTGTGAGGCTTCTCAACGGATGGGGGAGTCTGGGCCTACGAGTACCTCTCTACCGGGTGATGTGTCCGTTTGAGCCCCCTCCTCTTCTTGGTCTCCAACTCTTGATGACCCAACGATCATAGCTGTCGGCCCAGAGACCTCTGTAGCCCAACCTGTCTCTACCCCTATTCACTCACACCCCACAGGTACCCATGATTTTGTACCCATTCCCACCAATACTCGTGCCTCTGTGCGTGATCCTACATCTGCCCCTGCTGCTACACCCAGCCCTGTGTCTCCCGTCATTTAACCAACATCTCACCATCAGCATCCTCACACTACATCACGTGCCCCTTTGCCTCAGTCCTCACCAGATGTGGTCGCGCTTGTCTCTAAGCCAGAGGTGAGCTCCTTGAGCCCACGTTACTCGTGTGAGACCGGTGGTCGTCTTCGACCGCTGGTCTCCGGATTCTAACGAGTGTCTGGTCCCACACCTAGGCGCTCCACTGGCAACATTGCGAGTGGTGATCCTGACACAAAGGCCCTAGGCCTGAGTGTCCGCACATATCACACAGAGGTACACCCAGCGTGCCCTATAAGGCTCGATCTGGTCACTCGCAAGTTTTGAATCGCTTGTGATGCAGCAACTGACCTTGTGGTCGTCCGGTCCAGCTCTGAGGCATGTGTACTTGCCACTCAAAGCTCCCCCTCGATGGTGCATGATCCGGGCACACTGAGGGAGGGTCCCTCATCAGAGGATGGAGACTCATGGCGTGCTGCCTCCGAGGATGAGCTTCGTGCCATCCGAGAGCACGGAATATACGAGCTAGTCGACCTTCCAACTAAGAGGTAGGCTATTCAGGTCAAGTGGGTCTTTCGCAAGAAAGTGAAGCCGGATGGTTCATTGGAACTCCACAAGGCTCGGTTGGTTGTCAAAGGGTATATCCAGATTGAGGGCATCGATTACACTAACACTTTTGTCCCTGGTTGTCGCATGACCTCAGCTCGCGCTCTGTTTGGTGTGATGGCTCACCATGACTAGGAACTGCACCAGAAGGATGTGAACAATGTGTTTCTCCATGGCTCTCTCGATGAGGAGATTTACGTGGCTTAGCCACCAGGCTTTGAGGACAGTGAAAAGGTCTAGCGCTTGCGCAAGTACTTGTACAGACTCAAGCAGTCTCCTCTGTGTTGGAACCAAGAGATTATAGGCACTTTGACTCGTGCGGGATATGTGCAGAGCAAGACAGATCCCTCTCTCTTTATTCGAAGGTCCTCTAAGCGGTTCACCGCCATCCTCGTCTATGTGGACGACCTTCTCATTACGTCTCCCTCCGTGGTGACCGTGAAGAAGGCCAAGGCGGTCCTCCAGACCGCCTATAGAATGAAGGATCTTGGTCCTACAACGGTGTTTCTTGGCATGCAGATCATGCAAGACCGCAGACGTTGGACACTTCTGTTGCATCAGGCCCAATACGCACGGGTTGTGGGGGAGCGCTTCAATGAGCTCCTTGGCATAGTGTCCACGGCGTCTGTACCCCTCACACCTGATGGGCAGGATGCCCTAAAGGTGGACGATCCCACACTGCTGGGGGAGACAGTGGATGTGACCTTGTACCTCCATCCCCTCGGATCCTTGATGTACCTGGCCATTGCCACATACCCCGACATCACTGTTACCGTTAACCTCCTTGCATAATTTTCATAGCTCCACATGATAGAGCACTTCATGCAGCTGTGCGAGTGGTGCGGTACGTGGTCTTCACATCATACCTCAGACTTTGCTTTCGACAGTAGTGTTCAGTGGTTCTTGACGGCTACACCGACAACGACTGGGCCTAGAGTCCAGATGGACGCTGTCGCACCGGCTACGTGTTCCTGTTGGGTGGTACCGCTATATCCTACACACCGGGAAGCAGGGCTGCATTGCACGTAACTTGTTGGAGAGAGAGTATGTTTCTCTGGGTGTAGGGGCTACTGAGGCAGTGTGGTTGGAGCGCATGTTCCTTGAGTTGGATCAATCAGTGCCCGTCATTGTGCTTCGTTGTGACAACCAGAGTGCTCTTGCCATTGCGGAGAACTCTCATGTTTCATGCTTGCACGAAGCACATTGCAGTTGGGAATCATTTCGTGCGTGATTTGGTGGAGCGACACGTGATCTTTGTCATCTGGGTCGGCTCTGACATGCAGCGTGCTGATTTCTTGACAAAGGCACTTGCTCGCGAAGAGTTTTTAGTGGCCATTTGTTCTATTGGGCTACGCCCCTTGCCTTAGAGTTTTTTCGTACAAGGTGTGTCTGTATCACGACTGTTTCTCCACAAGTTGTCGCATTTGTTTCTGTGCTGCACACGTATGGACATGCGTACCATCGGGTCATGGGGGAGCGTTGTGATTTGTGACATTCCGGTCAACTTGTACAGTTTACTGTGACCACTCCACCGTGTCCATGCCCGTGCAGATCCCTGATGCGGACCCAAGTGGCGTCGAAGCGACGTCTGGTGATGGACCACCTACTCGGAGCTGACTGAAGACCGCCCCATAGTCCTGGATGTTGTCTTGGACCTTCTGCAGTTTTCCTGTAGCTTGTAGGATTTCATTGGTGGACTGGCCGTGGGCACGATTTGCATGTTTTGCATTGTGTGTCCACCGTTTGATGCCGGATGCATGCATGTGACCAGTCATAGTGTCCGGCTCAAGATCCTGCATGTTTAGGTTCAGACGGCGTAGCGTTCTGACCTGTCCGCGCAGAGTTACGGCTACCAAAGTGTTTTTGGGCCGGTCTTAGGACAGACCTTGCACTCCCGCATGCGACACCCGCCGTGCGTCTCGGCAGGTATTCATGCTGTGGACCTGTCATTTGTTTTCTCTCGTTGCATTACTAAGCTATTGGAGCTTATGAGACTTTGCGTGTCTCCGCAGCCAGACTCTTGCTGTTCCTTGCACCTGCTTGTTTGCTAGTACGCCAACTCACTAGACAGTGTCACCATGTCAGCAGTAGCAAGGTTAGGAAGATTCCTAGTAGCTTCTCAGCCACTAGAGGTGCCACGCTAGGGGCGTCCCGCGACAGGTCAGTTTGCCCCATAAGTTATCAAAAACCACAACTTTGGACGCATTTTTACCCACTCTAAAGGACAAGGTGTTGTCTGAACCAATGCATTTTGTGAGACTGCATGGAAGCTTCCTTGACCAGCTTTGTTTCTATTGAAACAATGGCCTCGAGTAAGATATTTGAGAAGCAATTGTCATATTCGGCATCCAAGTCAACCTTCCGCGAATGATTGTAGTAGCCAATCGCATTAAGAGCGCGGACTATAATACTCGGATGCTAGAAACCAACGGCCGGAGATCGCAAAGCCACAACTCTTATCATGGCGGATGGAATTCCCAAGCGGTGGAAACTTCCTATGCGATGGAGATTGACATCGTGCATCGATACAATAAACTTTTCCGCGGTACTTGCAGGAATCCGGTACACATCTCGCGCATTTGTCAGAAACAACAACAATAGGATGAAAAGGGGAGAAGGTCACAGAGAAAAATGACGAGTCGAGAAACGGCAAAGAGCAAGATTAGACGGTGGGACTCTTGTCTGGTCGATTAAACTGTATAGTGACCAATTGCCTATATGAGCGGCACACATCGCCGTAGACAGGGGTTCCTGAAATTGCAAAGTTTGACCAGGGGTACAACGACAACCAACCAGCGATACTGCTACAAGTACAATCAAGGGGTTGTAAGTAAGACAAAACGGCATCGACGCTTTTGGATGGAGGAGCTTCTCATGGCTTTGCAAGCAACAACATGGTTTAGAAGCTGGGTTTGCACACCAAACCAGAGGTGTTTGAAAGAGAGACCGTCCACAAACAAATACCGGTCAGTCAAATATACAAACACCTCTGACTAGGAATCCGAGATCTGCACAATGTAAGAATGTGGAGAACTTGTCCAATGAGTGGCTAAATTTTATCATCGGGCAAGATTTCCTATACCGACATAATGCACACATTGAATGGAACAACTCATAAGTTTACATCAGCATAAACAACAAAAAAGGCACTACCTGTGATTAAGTGACCCACGACATAGCGGCGGTTACGGGAAGCAGCAGAGGTGGAAGCTACATAGGTGGAAACACTAGAGGAAGTTGTAGCAGTTGCAAAATGCCAGCCAATATGTTTGGAAGTGGCAAAGAGATATTTGCAACGTAGAGCCCAAGCATGGCTAGTCCACATTTCTATTGGGGGAGCGGAAGAAATTGCAACAGTAGAGGCGACCACATTGGTCTCAACACTGGACAATTTCGGAGCAATTTCAAAGGAGTTTGCACCGCTCCTTGAGGATTTCAGAGGGGTTTTTCCTGAAAAAAATTCCCAAAAAGCTACCTCTATAGTGAAACGTTGATCACCAGGTAGACCTGAAGCCGGACAGACGACGGTAAAGGGGACCTATCAGATGTGCGACCACGAGCTGACCCAACTTAAGAAGCAACTGGACAAGATGCTTGGTCAAGGGTTCATCATACCCTCCACACCATCATATGCGTCACCGTTACTTTTTGCGAGAAATAAAATCGGAGAAATATGGATGTGCATGGACTAACGATCAAGAACCAATATCCTCTTCCGCGAGCAGACAAACTTTTTTACCAACTTTGTGGGGCATGAATTTTCATCAAAATCGGCCTCAGTAGTAACTATCATCATATCTAACAAGGACATCAAAAATAGGGTATTCCATACCAGATGCGGTTACTTCAAGCTCATGGTTATGCCGTTTGGACACACGAATACCTGCACAACATTCATTGCAACAATGAACAATATCTTTTACCCGCACCTTAATGACTTCATTGGCGCTTGTCTTGATGAGATCCTGGTGTAGAGCCGCACTCTAAAGGAGCATAATGGACATCTATGAAAACTTCTCAAGATTAGACAGGGAGAGAAAGTTTTACAGAAAACTCTTGAAATACCATTTTGGTCGTCGCTCGATGGAGTTTTTGGGCCTCATCATCGGCGACGGACTGATCACCATGGACCCATAAGATGTGGAGGCTCTCGTTCATTGGCTGACACCAACCAAACGTTGGGAGGTCCAAGTTTTCTTTGGATTATACACTTACTACCATTGATTTGTAAAGGACTACACACGGTTGTCAGTGCCTCTCCCTGATCTCACTCTTTAAACCACGGAGTGGAATTGGAAAGACAACAAATAAGAAATGTTTAACTCTTTGAGAAATGCTCTGACCTCAGTGCCAACCCTACAATTGGCAGATCCAACATTGGACGACATCATGGCCACAGACGAGTCTGATCGAGCAATTGGAGCTATTCTCCACTAAGAAAACGGCAGTGGAGAATAGGCGATTACGTACATGTCATTATTACTTCGCGGGCCAGAAATCGACTACGCAGTGCACAAAAAGGAGTTGCTCATAGTTGTACATACGATGCTACTTGGGATCATGGCGATGCATCGTCTGCACTGACCATCATGTACTAAAACATCTTAAGACTCAGCCAAGTTTGAGCCATTGATAGACTTGATGGATGGAGTTTCTGGACTCCAACTTCGACTACGACATCGAATACTAACCTAGAAGAACAAATATAGTGGATACTCGGAGTTGCGACCAGACTTGATGATTGAGATCAACACGTTGCTTGTTAAAAGAGACCAGTACCTTGTAAGGCATTCTTCACAGGTTACGAGGAGTTTTGCGGGTACAAAAAGACCAAGTTCTAGTTCGACGACCCTTTTTCCAACAGATTTTCACTCGCTAGGTGATCGTACCTCCAAACAAAGAGTTACGACGGATGTTATTGGAGGACCGCCATGACACCGGTCCAGGTGAAGACCTCGGGGGGAACAAGACGCTCAAGAAGCTGGCACGGTATTATTGGTGGGACAAGATGAAGACCAACTTGGCATCTTTTTA
>SZWC01001267.1:76644-96771 GCA_023375785.1 Penium margaritaceum | reverse complement strand
GTGTGTGTGTGTGTGTGTGTGTGTGTGTGTGTGTGTGTGTGTGTGTGTGTGTGTGTGTGTGTGTGTGTGTGTGTGTGTGTGTGTGTGTGTGTGTGTATGTGTTTGTGTGTGCACAGAGTCAAGAGGTCACATGTGTTTCACTCGTAAGCAAAACTCCCCCATGACCGACAGACGAGTAGCCCACAAACATGAGAACGGAGATAAGATGCGGAAACACCACTAAACAACAAGACGCGCAGAACATGTCAACATCAATCTGGGACAATACAAGCACGTAGCAGGCCAACAGCATGCACAACCACTGTAAACATGCCACTGCCGAATGCTTTGGCAAGAAGGCCCGCATGTTGTTGACAAGTGTGGACACAGACAACCTGAAACTCTCCATTAGCAATGTGTTTGTGTACAACGTATCTTTAAGTATTGATGTGTTTGATGCGGGAATGATGCATGCCATCGTGCCCAGTAATTCTTTGGCACTTTGATTTTCATAGCACAGGATGATGCAGTGGATGGAAACATGCAATTGCTGCAACAGGCAGAACAACCATACAATCTCATATGTACCTACGCCAACGTACTCTACCTTGTTTGATCTCCAGGTGACACATCCCTGTTTTCCACTCTTCCATGAGACGATAGTCCCACCAACGACAAAGACATAGCTGGTGCGACTGCGAGCATCAGTTTCATGTGTCCAATCCTTGTCTGTGTATCCGTCAACGAGTACTGGGGTTGTGAGAAATAGCACAAACCCACGCAAGCAGTGGATCGAGCATAATGGACCACGCGAAACACTGCCTCAAGGTGCCTTTAACGAGGCTGCTGAGAGAACTGAGCCAATACATTGACCGAGAAGGCCACATCTGCTTGTATGGTGGTTGCAAGATACATGAGAGACCCATTCACACTAAGGTAATCAGTGACATCAACGATCTCTCCCAGCTGGGATGAATCAGGCAAATTCAGCAGGCGTTGACCTGGTGGCGTCATCGGTGTTGATTTAGTGGACATGTCGATCAACAAAGAAGTAAATCCCTTCTCCAGGCTGCAAATATAGGCAGCCTGGTACACGTGTAAAGTGTGACATTGACGACCACGTTCAAGTTCCATACCAAGGGACACTCGAGCCAGACCCAAGTCCTTCATCGTATTTGTGGATTGTAGCAGAGACTTCACCAACTGAACAGCGGTAGGGCTGGGTGAGACAGTAAGGAGGTCATCGACATAGACCAGAATGGCCACAAAAAGCTCGAAGGATACACTTAGAAACCGTGTTGGGTCGATGGTGCTATGACAGTTTCCCCCTCTCTCGAGAGTGGAGGAGATCTCTATGTTGCATTAGCGTGACAACTGCTTAAGTCCATACAAGGCCTTTCACAGTCACCACACCTTTTGTGTGCCATCGGTGAAGCCAGGCGGTTACATCATATAGGTGTCCTCATCTAGTCATCCATGTAGGAATGTGTTGTTGACGTCCTTCTCCTCCAGTTTACAATCAAGCTGGACGACCAGACTCAAGAGAGCACGGGCGGTGGTGTATCGCCCAACTGGAGCAAACGTCTCATTAAAGTCAATGCCGAGAACCTGAGAGAATCCCTTCACCGTGAGCCGAGCCTTGTACCTATTGATCTTGCCATCAGGCTTCAACTTTTGCCAAAGAGCCCAGCAGGCCGAGAAAGCTTTGCGGCCTGCTGGGAGGTCGACAAGCTCAAAGACCCCATTTCCTTGAAGAAAGTCAGCAACTCTTGCATGGCCTTTTCCCATAATCAGCATCAGCTACCTCACGAGCCTGCTGGACAGTGGTAGGCTCCATGGGGAGTGAGGGCAGTCCACTTGCTGTGAATCAGGCCGCGACATAGCCGGCAACATAGCCCTCGAAGGCGCTATGAAACTCATGAGCAACGAGTGCATAGCCCACTTTCAAGTTAGGATGGACTACGCTGACATTCAGCCCGAGAGCATGTAGACCAGTGGGACTGGTGGAAAATCCATTCCTAGTGGATGATGCACTGGGACGAGTACGGAGCTAAGTGGGCTAAGAGGATTGAGGAGAAAAATGCTGAGAAAGAGAGCAAGGTCTCCCTCCATGTGTGTATGGATTAGGGCCGATAGGAGGAGCCTGGGATATAGGAGGGAGCTGTGAGGCATCAACATGTATTGAATTTCTTTAGTGCACACATTTGACATAGGTGAGGAGTGGAATGTGTAGGGAACTGCGTAGAAACACCAGCATGGGATTGTGTCAAAATGTAGGTGGGAGCAGATGCTGGCTTAGAAGAAAGAGAGAGAAGGGATGGGAAAAAACTCTGGGGAAGAGACGATCGGTGAGCCAGATGACAGGCTAGGGGAATGACCATCCATGGAAGAAACATGTGAAGACAGTGAGGAAGAAGAAGGACTAGAGGTGTAAGCCGTGCCAGAGGGATCTCCATGAGGAGGGGTTCCTGTGAGACCGGAGGCTAGGATAGAGTCACCCCCCAGAGCTAGCGGAGCGAGGACAAAGACAAAGGAAGAGAGACATGGGATAAGTCAAAAGGAAGAAGAGAGTGTCTCGGGACTCAATGACCCGGGAGCAATCAGTTTCCTTGAAGTGCCATGCCTTAGACATAGCGAAAACACCAAGAAAGGTGCAAAAGATGAACACGGGGGCTAAGCTTGCCGTTCCGAGGGTCTTCGGGGACCTAGAAGACAGCGACACAATCCTAAATGCAAGCAAGATGTAGTTCTACGAGACGACCAAACCTGCGCCCGAAGGGGGTGACATGAAGGGGAAGGGGACAGCGAGGAACACGGTTCTAGACCCAAGTCATGTACAATATGGCTTAAAAAGAGAAGATCGGAGATAGGTCAGAAGCACTGAGAGGGATGCGAACAACGTGAGCAAGTAGCCTATTCAAGAAATCAGGGACGTTGTTTTGTTGGAGTGTGTAGGGAGCCAATGGCTCCATACACGTCCCACGGGATGTGTGGAAACGAGTAATGTAACCAAGAAACTCCCCTCCATGGTCATAGCAAAAGACGGGAAGATGGCGACCATAGGCATGCTAAGCCCAGGGAAGCCAGGATTCAAAATTGGAAAGCATATCACTTTTATGTTTAAGGGTAAACACCTAATGCATGCGAGAAAAATCATCAATGAGAAAAAACGATGTAGCGGCCAGCCCCTCCCAGAGCATCATGAGCAAGAGGTCCCATGACATCAGCATGCAAGAGGTGATGGGAGTGTGAAATGCGGGATTTAGATGTGGATAATTGGGACCGATGCATTCTTCCAGGATGTCAATAGGGCATGGGACAAGAAAGGAAGAGGCGTCAAGACCATCAACATGAATTGCACAGAGCAGTTTGGATGTGACAGAGGTAGTGATGCAGTAGCTCAATGTGTACAAGGGAGAGAGAGCATGCTATGTGAACAAGGGTAGACGTGGCAGGGGCAGGAGAAAAGGATAGGATGCAAAAGAAGCAATTGTTGCAAGAGACGGCCAATGGTGCGATGCAAAATGGATGCGATGCCACAGCTGGAGGTGAATTCCATGCCTTTGTCATCAATTTTTGTCACAGATAGTAGAATCAACTCAAGAGAGGGAACATACAGCACATCGGGCAAGAATAATTCTCTCCCAGGTCCCACAAAACGAACCACCCCATTCCCTGAATAGCGAGAAGTTGGCCAGAGCGGACAAAATGGATTGGCTCAATGGGGCCAAGCAAGACAAACGAGGAGCAAAAGGAGGTCATGTGATGTCTTACTCCAGAGTTAAGAATCCAAACGCCACCCGACATGGAAATAGTACCAGGGACATGACTGACAGCTACAATGACTAAGTGCGGTGGTACCAAATGAACGCAGGCGACAAGACAACGAGGGAAACGAACAGACTGCCACTCCTCAATCCACCAAACATCAACTGCCAAGCACCCCTAGACATCCCCAGACGCAAAGCCATGCACACCCCCATCCACTACAAACACAAGTGACTCTGACCTCAAAGACCCACTCTCGCCTCCGTGATCACGGAGATGACGCTTCTGGATGGCGTGGGAGAGAGTAACTTCCACTTGGTGGTCATCCTTAGGTGTTTCAAGGGTGATGATGACACCACAAGAGACACATAAAGATGGGTAGGAAGGTGAGGTACATGCAGGAAGAGAGTAGGGACCATAGGGAGCTCAATAGTAGATGAGCCTCGCAAGACCTAGAGGCCACCCCCAGGGGTAGGGCAGTGGAAGTGGTGCCGCAGTGGTGTTGTAGGCAGCAGCATCGATGGATGAACATGGAGTGCAATTGAACAAGGTAATAGAAGTGAAGGCGTGGGTAGAGCTACCATAGATATTGGAGGTACATGTCCAGTCTGCCCACATCGGAGATGCAAGATGGGCGACGTCAAGAAATGTTGGATACTTGGGAGCGGAGTGGCCAGTGACACCATAGTCTAAGCACATAACAATGTTAAAGGATGGATGGAGGAGGATGAGGTGCCAGACCCCTTCCCTTTCTTGTGTCCGTCATATCCATCTGTCTTAGATGTTCCGCCACCTTGGCGTTTCCCCTCACCATGCCCACCCTCCCCACCCTGACTGAGAAGAGAAGTGGCCTACGTAGAAGAGGTGGAAGAAGACGAAGTAGACGAGGAGGTAGATGAAGAGAGAAGGGTAGTTGTGGCAGTAGTCATTACCACACAATGGATGTGTTTGTTGTGGAGTATGATCCACCAGTCTATGAGATTTTGAGAGGTGAACTCTTAGAGATCACCAATGCGTGGGGGAGCATCACCTGAAAAAAGCTCAACAACAAGATTCTCGAGCTCAGAGGCTTTGACCTCTATAAAGATGTCAGAAATTT
Source organism: Penium margaritaceum (assembly GCA_023375785.1). Lineage (NCBI taxonomy): Eukaryota > Viridiplantae > Streptophyta > Zygnematophyceae > Desmidiales > Peniaceae > Penium > Penium margaritaceum. The sequence goes on along the minus strand of SZWC01001267.1, from coordinate 91,925 downwards.
CGGGGATGAGATCGTTGACAATGGAGAGGACTGCAGGGAGCTGCCCAGGTCTTTCTTTGCCCCGGTCACGTAGCAAACGGAGGCCGCGAGCCCAAGATGCATCGACGGTCTCCACAGCACGCATAGAGAGTGTGTTGAACTGGACGGTGAGAACACTATGTGCATCATGTCCTGTGACAGTGGTACAATATTGGTGCCTACAATGCTAGCAGTGCACGCTGCATGCCTGGTAACCCCATTGGTGCATACGACGTATGCGACAACAGGGTTAGCATGTATGCAGCGTGCAGTGTTAGCGTCGTAGGATCCGATGTTGTCAGTGAGATCATCGAATATAGCACAGTAAAGAAACAAAGGGCACGAGCATAATCGATGTAAAGCACAGGCACGTGTCATGACTACCCAATACATGCATCGCTGTGATTCTCTTCATTGGCTTTATGTGCTCAATGTGTCATCAATGTAAACTTTCCACTTATTATAAATCTTCCATTCATCCCAAATCCTTGAATCTTTTACTGCTCTACACCTCATCCATGTAAATCACCTTCACTTTGCTCGATGTAACCATAACAACACATTTGTGTACACAAAATCGTTTACGTCAGTACTCAATCTTATAGGCGGGGCTTTGTAATGTTGAGTCGGAGTGACGGGGATGCCATTTTTATGGGTGAAATAGCTCGGATGCCCACATTGAGTGCACTATTAAGTTGGCGTGTCCACGGCTGAAAATTTGACACAGCATATTCGGCGCACTAAAAGAAAAGAACGGGAAATCCATGAATATCACATGTGCTCACTACGTACCCGGATGTCAAAAACTAGCAACGATATACAGGCATGCTGTTCCTTTTTTAAATTGTGGGTATGCCGTGTATGATTTTTATTTTTGGTTTAGTTTATGGTTTAAGCTCGGATACCTACACCACGCACACTATAGAGCTGGCATACCCGCGAGTTTGAATTTTGACATGGCATGTCCAGCGGATTTTTCTAATTGCCTCTTCATTCTTCAAAAACTGATTGGGATAAGAGTGAGCAAGCTAGAATTGATTCCAGATGTCCTAGTTAGTTTGAAGGAAAGCTAGAGCAAGTGACCTAGATGAACTAAGAGACTGCTACCAACATAAAGGCCATCATCCTCCTCATGGAACAACTTGAAAATAGGGATCCTTTGGTTACCGTCTCGAATTCTCGAATTGTTGTTATCTTAAGAAAGAACAAGGTATCTGACCCTCGCTCGCTATGCTTGATCATCAGCATGTTTTGCTCATCGGGCATGGCAACGAGGGTCATGTGACCGTCGCTCGATTGTGACCATCACTCCCTCCCAAGATCGCAATGGAGCGATGACCCTTGTTTTCATTTTTTTAACGCGAAAGCTCCCTATTACGATTTAGGGTATTTTACGTTTTGGGCAGGCAAAGCCCGCACAAAACATGAAACCCCACATCGTAATAGGGGGTTTGTGCGTTGAAAGAAAGGGGTCATCGCTCCATCGCAATCGAGCAAAAACACCGATTTCAAAATTTGAACTCTTCTTTCATGGCACACAAACCACCCCTGGTTTGCATGAAACGACTTTCAAACCCAACCCCTGAGTGCATTCGGGGTTGAGGGTTTTATTTTTTTACACAAGTACCTGATGGGCCCCGTGGTAGCGGGACCCAACAAATTCCCTTTTAACACATAGAATTTCTTGGACATCCCACGCAAACCACGCGCAAGCCCCTCCCTCGAATAATTACAAACACCTGAAAAGAGGGGTTTGTAACTTTTCAAAGAGCATGATGATGATGTCAACATTCCGACGCTGCATTTCATGAAGCAACAACATAGCATTCGCAAGCTGTTTTTTGGATACCATGTTGCTTTTCATTTTATACCTGTGGATATAGTAGCTTTGAAGCTAAGATGTATTGGGCATGCCATTCCAAGTTTACTAGGTGCGGGCATGCCGGCTTAAAATTTGGACATGATTGGTATCTTGTCTATTGGTCTTTGCATTATTCAAATCATGTACGGTTTATTCAGGAATCTTGACGTCATCCTTATAAAGAATCTCACATGTCGGAGTCTTGGAGTGCCTTCATTGAGTTCTGACATGCTTAACTGTGTAACAATGCCGTTTAAATGTTTGTGGTGTACAATTTTGCTGTCCTTTTTATACCAGCATGACACAATGATGTGTACTTGGCGTCGGTGTTCCGTATCAGGAACATGTTTGGCTAAGTGTGAATAACACTATAGTTTGCATATGGGTACACCGTTGTAAAATTTTCACCTTGCGGTGTACCATTCTTAAAACTCTAGACTCAAGTATACCGTCTTTGTTTTGCCACACGCTAGATACGCGATGCCAAAATTAAACTAGTCTGGGCATGCCATTCCAAAATGAGTAGGTGCCGGCACGCCAACTTAAAATTTTGACATGGTGGGTGCTCTTAAGTACTAGAATTACACGAGACCCTAATCTTTCCGAGCGGGTACTTCTGTCATTACACAAACAGCCCACTGCGCGTCAATACCTCGATTTTCACTCTGATTGTCGAGGGCAATTCAGCCAGCTGCCCTCGCCCTCCTGCGAGCCTTCTTGCACTTCCTGAAAACTCTGACCACTTTTGATTATCATTGACAGAAGTGTCATGACCTTTTGGTTGACTTCTCGACACATCTTGCCCTTCTGTTAGACTTATAAAGGGGTACATGTATGGATTACCCACAAAATTTGATTGTGTGTATGCCCTATCCAGCGATCAGAAGAATGTTAACATCTCATCTGGCATTCGGAACAATAACATTCCCCTACCCACTGGCCAGAGAATACTAACGCTTAAAATGCAAAAAGAGAGAAATCGCAGCATGTCGACGCTGCATGCGATGCAACGTCGACATGCTGGCGCCATATTATTCTTTCAACATTCACAAACCCCTCATTCAAGGGGTTTGTGAATGTTATTGGTGGGGGGGTTGCATATGGTTCGCATACGGGGGTCCGAAACTCCCCATGCGTTGAAAGGGAACCTGCTGGGCCCTGCTACTGCGGGGCCCACAAAAATGAAACCCTAAAACTCCCAATGTAATTTGGGGTAGGGTTTCACTAAGGTTTGAATGTGAAACCTTTGGGATTTACGAGTTAGAAAGAAAGCAGGAGTGTTTTTTCTCGATCAAAAGAACGGGCATGTTTGCTCGATTGCGATCGAGCAATGAGCTGTTTGTTTTTTTTCTACACGCAAACCCCATAGTTTGATGTAGGGTTTTACATTTTGCGCGGGCCCTGTCCGTGCAAAACGTACAAAACCCTAAATCAAACTAGGGGGTTTGCGTGTAGATAAAAAAAACAATAGCTCATCGCTCGATAGTCATTCTTGTGCGGGAGCGAGAGTCGCGAGGGGGGTCGACATGCCCCACCTCGCCTCGTTCGATCAGCAGAGCATGCCATTGATTGAGCATAGTGAAGCGATTGGGCAAGGCATTAATATGATTTTTTCGCTGGGTAGGGCGCCACCAACCCCTCACAGATTTGGTAGAAGGATCATTATGCCCTTTATGTAGATGCATCTCGCATCTCATCGTTGATCCTCAAAGCCCCCCAAATTCTTGGTAGATATTCTCAAATCCAACAACTTCTACCCGTTCACCATCTATGCTCCGTTCAGCATAACACTTGGTATCAGAGCACAGCAGTTCTAGAGAGACATCCAACTACTTTACCCATCCAGAGGACTACCTCGTACATGCCGTCAGTGCATCTCGCACGTCAAGATTTTGCAGAATTTGTGACTACCACTTGAAGCGAGCACACGCTTCTCATGACCAGTAGCGAGTGTTCAGCGACGACTTTGGCGATGGAGGGGCGGAACATGCCTATTCACGCAAACCCTGAAGCGGCAGCGAACTCTAGCATGGTAGGCTATGTGGCAGCTCAATGAACCCCTCCGGCTCCAACAACCAATCCGATCGTGGAACCAACGGCGGTAAGCCAGCCACCCCTACCGAAAACCTCAACGACGACAGAAAGAACGACAGGTACAACAAGCGTGGATCAACAAGGAACTGGCGAATCGTGTCTCCGTGCTTGAGGGGATCAACAGCCATCTGCTCCAACAACTCAACGTCGTGATTTAGGCTCTTCGCAACGCAAGTACAAGAGAGAAATGCCCAACTCTCGAGCGAACCCAAGATTCCCTTGGCCCATCCCTAACCGTTTGATCCTGCAAATTCAAAGAGACCAACCATTTGGATGTGGCTGACGAGTGCAGAGGTGTACTTCACCACTGTTGGGGTCAACGATGATCGAAAGACGATTGACCTTGCGGTTTTGCTTTTGCGTGGCACTGCGCTAAGTTGGTGGTCTTCTCGAAAGGCCATCCAACGGCGCCCGTCTCATGTTGCCGACCGCAAGCGTTCTACCCTTGGAGCAGACCAACCCGCAATGGCACGACGCATTGACACCACCAACCAACTGGAACGAGTTCTTGTATACGATGCTCGTGCAATTTGGACGACTGGACAAGAAGTCCGACGGTCGGTACTAGCTCCAGCGTCTTCGTCAGCAGTCCAGCGTGGCACAGTACACACGGAGATTCTGCGAGGTCATCACTAGTGCAGACATCGCCCCAGAAAAGCTCTGCTTTCACTACGACAATGGCCTCAAATGAGACATTCAACGAGCGATTGCCATTTTTGGCATCCAAAACCACTTATCGCGGATAATCGTAATAGCACAAAGGATCGACAATACTGACTACAACGCTTGGATCAAGGAATCCTACGGTTGGCGACCTCCTAACCAGAGTTATTGTAGAAATAGAAAAAAAAAGGGGGGAGGGGAAATCAGTCGGGGGACTCCTTGACTCCGATGGAAGTGGACATCGTGGACCGGAGAGATATGTGCACTTGCTACAACTGCAGAAAAGTCGGGCACATCGCTCGCAACTGCCAAAGCAAACAACAGGCCAAAGGGGGGAGGGGAAATCAGAGAAAAATGAGTCTGAAAGCGACAAAGGGCAAGAGTAAAAGGCGCGACTCTTGTCCGCGAGGAGTGATATGAGCCGAACGATCACCCATTTGAATGGCCTACGACGCCGCAGAGGGTTTTTCAGATTGCAAAGTTCGACAAGGGGTACGAGGAGGACCAACCATCGATATTACTAATAGTACAACCTCAAGGATGCAAAAGTCGCATAATGGTACCAACATTTTTTTATGGGGAAGCATCTCGCAGTTTCATAAGCAGTGCTATGGTTCGCAAACTGGGTTTGCGAAGTGAACCAGGGGTGTTTGAAGGAAAAAAAATGTTGATGGTTGACTGCAAATAAGGAAACTTGAAGAACCACTATGACTACAAGCGGGAGATCTACGGGATGTAATGCTCTGGAGGTTTTGTCCAATGAGTGACCACAAAATCATTCTCGGACAAGATTTCCCATGCTGACACATTCCGTAAGTTGACTGGAACAGCGACAACATCTGTGTGAGAATCGATGGTGCCAAGCGACAACTTTCGAACATGGGATGGAAGACAACAGCAGAAGCGACAAAGGTGGAAGCAGCAAAGGAATCCACAATAGTTGAAAAGCGATAAGCTGTGTAGCCGATACCGCTCAATGAGACCAAATAATGCATGCGGTCAGGAGCTCGTGTGTGACTCGTACATCTCGAGCCAATGGAGGAAGCAGAAGTGGCAGTAGCTGACTCATCACTCTCATCGGCCTCATCAGCCTCATCAACATCAACAAAGTCCACGATGGTACCCGAATAGTTCGCACCACTCATCCAAGGGTTTGCAAACATCTTCACCGACGAACTCCATCAAAACCCTACTACCTCAACAAGGCATTGACCATCGCATCGAGATGAAACCGGGCGGTTGATCCACAGTTTGAGGGGCTTATCGCATGAGCGATCACGAACTGACCGAGCTGAAAAAGTAGCATGACCAGATGCCCAGTCAGGTGTTCATCCGCCCATCATTGTGGTGTTCCACTACAATGAGTAAAACTCCGTTTGAAGTGGTGTATGGTAAACTTCCCACCACACCAGCCGGACTACACAGCCAGAGCAGCATCCCTGACTAAGTAAAACTCCGTTTGAAGTGACGTATAATGCCACGACTTCTCCTCCATGAGAGATGAAACACGACACACACTTGCGAAGACGCAAGCGACGATGAAACAAAGAGTTGACTGACATTGCAACGTCGATGTTTTTGCCGTCAATGTCAAAGTCCTTAGTTCGGCCAACATCAAACTCCGCGGAGCCGGCCGTTCGAAGCTCAAGCCCCAATGGTTGGGACCGTTTGAGATCGAGGGCATGCAAACCCCCGTGGTTGTGCGACTCAAAGTCCCCGAAACTATGCACCTCCCATATCAGCAGACTCAAGCTCTACCAAGACCTCGGAAAGAACTTTCTCAACAGGGATGTACCTCCCCCTCCTCCCGTACAAGTGGACGAGGACACAGAGTACGTCATCGAGGACATAATCGGCCATCGATGACAAGGCAAAACAAAAGAATATCTTGGCAACTGGCACGGCTACGATGCCGCGCATAACAGCTGGGAACCCTATGACAGCCTCCGAGACGTCGATCACCTGACCCATGGCTGTTATTGCCATCACGAGGCCACATCTATACGCGCCCCGGGACGTCGTGGCTAAAAGGGGGATAAGTGTTACGTACCAGACGTACACGAGTCGTTAGTCTTTATGAGTTGGCATTTCTTTCATGACACAAACAGCCCACCGCGGGTCAAAACCTCGATTTTCATTCCGACGGTCGAGGGCAATTCAACCAACTGCCCTCGCCCTCTGAAAAACCTTCTCGCACTTTTTGAAAACACGACCTTTTGGTCGACTTCTTGACACATCGAGACATATGTAGATTTACAAAAGATGCATCTTGCATCGTTTTTGTTGATCCTCGAAGCCCCATAACTTTTCATTGGAGCTTCCCAAATCCGACCACTCATAACGCGACTCCACATGCGTCATTCGACGATTGACCCAACGACCTCGACTATACCTCATTCGTAACTCGACACTTGTATACATATGTTTGATGGTTTCGACACTTGTCATTGAAGTACGCTTACTCTTAATGAAAGTTTACTCGAGTTTCCCAAATTCTCAATCCTGTTCTGCCTCACAACTTCTACCTGTTCACCATCCACGCTCCGTTCGGCATAACAGGTACATTTTTTTGGGTCTTTTGGTAATGGACGGAATGACTACATACCCCTACTTTCGCACAATAAGCCCCATCCGCCCCTCCGTCGGAACAATAAGCCCCATCCACCCCTGCGCTAGAACGATAAGCCCCATCCGCCCCTCCGTCGGAACGATAAGCCTCATCCGCCCCTCCGCTAGAACGATAAGCCTCATTCGCCCCTCCGATAGAATGATAAGCCTGACTTGCCCCTTCTACAAGGACGCAAAAATCTTGGCGTAGAAAATAAACGCTATACCCCTCTCGTTTGTCAAAAGATAGCATGCCGACGTCGCATGGATGCGGCGTCGATATGCAGACGTCACATCTCCCTACCCAATTATCACAAACTCCTCAAAAGAAGGGTTTGTGATTTTTTTGTAAGTGGTTTGCGAGGAGTTTTCATGGGGGATCCGAGACTCCCCATTCTTCAAAGGGAACCTGCTGGGCCTCGCTACCGCGGGGCCCAGCAGGTGCCCGCGTAAAAAAAAACCCTTAAACCCTGCATGTAAAAAGGGGGTGGGTTTGTTTATCGTTTGTAACTCAAACGAGGGTATAAAGTTGAACAGTGTAAAAAAAACACAAATAGGGATTTTCGACTCCCGTCGGGGATTCGCATGGACGCCCGTCGGCCGGAATCCCCGTCGAAGTTGTGATGCTGTCAGACATACACAGTTGTACAGTTGGTTGTGACCACTCGGCCGTGTCCATGCTCGTGCAGATCCCTGAGGCGGACCCAGCTGGAGACGGAGCCCCCTGAGGTGGTGCTCCACTCTCTGGAGGCAGCCTGGTAGCCTACCTGGTGTACCGGAGGGTTGCCACGACCTACGGACTGCGTTTGGAGACATTCAGGATTTTCTCGGTGGACAGCCCTACTAGGCTGATTTGCATGTTTGTTTTCTTACACTCACCGGCTGCTCCCGGACATAGGTGTGTGACCAGTTGTTGTGTCCTTCTTTTTGTCTTGCATCCGTAGGATCAGACGGCGCTCCGTTTGGACGCCTGTGTGTAGAGTTATGGCCAAAACAGTGGTTTTGGGCCGGTTCAGGACAGACAGGTGCCGCCGCGTGCGCCACCCGCTGTGAGCCGCGGCGGCTATTTATGCTTTGGACCTGTCATTTGTCAACTCTCTCTGCACATTCACTGCAATGCAGCTTCTGAGACTTGTCTTGTCTCTCCTAGTATGATCCTTGCTGTTCTCGCACCCGCTTGCATGCTAGTGCCTTAAGCTGACTAGTCTGTGCTGCCACGTCAGCAACAGCATCGCTAGGAAGCTGTGGTGAATCTTCTCATGGTATCAGAGCAGTGAGCCAGAGCTCGCACAGCTGCGCAGCAGAGACGTAGTGTTTGGAAGCAGCAATGAGCGACAGCAGCAACAGCCCTGAGTGGCAGCAGCAGCACAGCCCACCGCAGCAGCAATGGGTCCTGTGAGGGGGGCCCACCACCACGCAGCAGTGGACGCGGCCACGACAGCCGCATCAGTCAACAGAGCCACAGCTTCTCCACCCACGGTCACAGCAGACGTGGCTGTGACATCAGCCGCGAAAGCAGCAGCGGCGGCGGCACAAGGGAGCAGCTGCGGCAGCAGCAGTCGCGACAGTGGCACCTGCCGCAACAGCAGCAGCCGCGACCTTGGCGGCAGCCACAACAGCCAGCAGCGGCAGCAGCAGCCGCGGCAGCAGACAGCAGCTGCAGTAGCAGCCAGCAGCGGCTGCGACATCAGCAGCAGCAGCCGCGGCTGCTGCAGCAATAGCACAGCAGCACAGTGCAACAGCAGCCGCTGCGCAGCAGCAGCGGCAGCGCGACAGCACAGCAGCATCAGCGCAGCGTAGCAGCGGCAGCGTAGCGGCAGCGCAGCGCTGCCGCGGCTGCACGGTAGCGCAAGAGCGCAGCAGCAGCGCAGCAGTAGTGGCAGCGCAGCAGCGCAGCAGCAGCAGCGGTAGCGCAGCAGTAGCAGCGCAGCGCAGCAGTGGCAGCGCGACAGTAGCGCAGTGCTGTCGCGGTTGCGCAGCAACAGCGGCAGCGCAGCGGCAGCAGCGCAGTGCAGCAGCGGCAGCACTACAGCAGCATAGCAGTGTAGCGTAGCAGCAGAGCAGCAGCAGCATAGCACAGCAGCATCATCAGTGGTAGCGACGACGCCTGTAGCCCACTGCTGACATCAGCAGACCCCTGCTGACGTCAGCGGTGAGCACGCTGACGTCATCACAAAATTGGTGATTTTTTTTACAAAAAGTCAGTTTTTGCCACCGTTTCAATTCCTCGAGAAACGCTGATGGTTATGTGTTCGGACGACTTTTGCACCGCCTTAGCATGGAGTCAAGCAGCTCCAAGGGCAAGGAGCCGGAAGACACTGTCACGAGCGGGGTCTGCAGCCCACGCTCAAAGGCAATTGACTTCCTATTGGTGGAGCAATCATCGCTCCGCCAACGCCAGGATGAGCAGTCAGCGATTCTGCGGCAGATCCGCGATGCCTTGGTCTCTCTGTCTGGGACACCGGGACATCAGCCCGGGAACGAGAGAAAGGCAACCCCATCGAGCCAGGAGTCTGTTGGTCCCGCTGCCGCTCCTGGGCAGAGACGGGAGTCCATTGTCGAGGAGTGGGATCAGGCTCCCCCTCCCACTGGGGAGGATGCGCCTCGCCGGCTGATGGAGCAGATGAGTAGCCTACGCATTGAGACGCCGGCGCCCAGCCCGAGGGGACAACAGCAGCAGCAGCAGCATCCGGAGCGGCAGTAGCAGTAGCAGGGCGACACACGTCAGACCTCAAGTGCTGCTGGGGGAGCAGCGTTGATGCCTCTCATGCCTTTCCCACGTCCGCTCCTAGCACCAACTGAGGTCCAGCTCCCCACGGAGCGACGACCTAAGGACTTCAAGACTTCCCCGCCTCGCTACGACAGCAAAGCGGGGTTTGACTGTTGGGAGGTGTTGTTTCAGGTATGGGCGGACTCGGAGGGGGTCTGGCCCTACTACCACAGCCAGTACCAGACGGTTGATCCGCTCCAGTCCCTTACAACAGCGCGTGCCATGCGTGGACTGCTGTACGCAGTTCCACAGGAGACAGTGGTCGACTTCCGCCCTTTCTTGGGCGCGCCTGGGACTGGAGCAGGCGCAGACCCGCGCCGCGGCTGGGAGCTTGCGCTGACCTTATTTGCAGCTGAGACTCACACGACCCGGTCCGCGCACCTTCGCGAGTTTCACTCCCTTCATCAGGGATCCTCGGAGTCGGCAGCTGATTATTGGCGTCGGGCCATGCGCTTGTACACTCGCCTGGGCACCGGAGGCGGCTCTCAGCTCTGGGCGCTAGACACCATCATGCTGGGAGTGCGCCCTGAGCTCACAGACACCTTCTCCCGCCTCGACCAGGATGTCCTCGCATCCATGTCAGACACCCTGCAGCTACTGCCTTGGGCGCAGCGGTACTTCATCCAGGTTGCGACGGCTGACGAGGCAGCCCGCACGCATCGGCAGGGCGCCATGGTCGCAGCAGCAGTGGGAGCAACGTCCTCTACGCCTTCCACACCGTCCACCAGCTCCACCTCTCCCTCTCCCGCCTCCTCCCCTGTTGCTCCGACAGCCACTACAGCAGTTATGAAGGGGAAGAAGGGGAAAAAGAAGAAGGGACCGCAGCGGCCTTCTGGTGGGACCGGACGGCCTGTCCGCTGCCACAACTATGGCGGACCTCATCGCTACACTGAGTGTCAGCAGGAGCTGGACTGGGCGAGAATCACCCGCGGTCTTCAGGCAGCCCACGAGGAGCGGATCCGCACTGGAGCAGCAGCCCGCGCCGCGGCGACCTCGGGTACAGCACCGGCGAAAGGCCCGCCGCCATCCGAGGGGAGCACCACCCCGGACCCGAGGGACCAGACCATCGCAGAGCTACGTCGACTGCTGGCACTTTGCTCTCAGGGAGGTGCGAGTGTGCTGTCACAGCCGAGTGGTCCACAGACTGACTGTTCATGTGTGTTCGTTGCACGTGGTCATGCTTGTGGGGGGGCTGTGTCACCTGGTGAGGATGAGTCTGGCAGCATAGAGTGGTTGGATGAGTCACATCGTCGTGCATTGTCTTGCTGTCCTACCACACCTGCTGAGCGTCCAGCAGAGGCAGTGTGCTCCGTTGCTCGTTGCACCGTGACCACCACACGTCGTGAGGCGAGTGGCCACTGGATCATTGACTCAGGGGCCACTCACCACATGACCTGCGACCGTACCGCCTTTGTCGTGCTTGGTCCTGTTGGGTCTGTTCGGTCAGTGTGAACAGGTTCTGGGCATTCACTACCTGTTCAGGGGACAGGGGTCGTACGGTTTGATGGTCCGTCTGGTCCCGTGTACCTCTCTGACGTGCTTTTTGTGCCTGATCTCAAGCTCAGCCTGCTCTCTGTCCGTGCCTGCACGAGGATGGGTCTCTCTGTTCACCACTTCTCTGATGATGCCACGATCACAGCACTTGACACTTCCACGGTTGTGTTGCGTGCCACTGTTGTGGATGACCTGTATTGCATAGCGCGCTGCTCTGCCCCTGCCTCTTCCCCTTGCTTGTCTGCTCGCGTCTTTGTCACGGGGGTGCTGTCTCCTGACCACCAGCGTCTGTTACACCAGCGCATGTGTCATGTGGGCACGGACACTGTGTCCAAGCTCATCCGTACACAGCCCACCCTCGGTCTTGACGCAGCTTCCTTCAAGAAGCCGCCTAAGACCGACTGTCTGTTCTACGCTCAGGGTAAAATGCATCGATGCACTTACCGTGCCTCCGTCACTCGAGCGCAGCGTCCTCTGGAGCTTGTCCACTCGGACCTCCTCGGACCTCTCCCTGTCGAGTCTGTCGCTGACCGTGGTCGGTATGTCCTTACCCTCACGGATGACTTCACCCGCATGCGGTGGGTCTACTGCCTCCGCCACAAGAGCGATGCCGCTCTTGCCGTGTGCTTGTGGCTCGTGATGGCTGAGCGTTAGTCTTGTCACTCCCTTCACACCTTCCGCTCTGACCGCGGCGGTGAGTATCTCGGTGAGCTGACCACTCACTTCGCCGAGCTTGGTATCTGTCACCAGCTCTCGGCGCCTGCTACGCCACAGCAGAACGGTGTGTCTGAGCACTGGAACCGCACCATGGAGGATGCGGTTCGCGCTATGCGCGCTGAGTGCGGTCTCTCGGAGTCCTTCGCCTTCGAGGGCTTCGCCTACATGAACTGGGTCTAGAACCACCTCCCGCACGGTCCCTTGCCGGACCATGTCACGCCGTATGAGCTGTGGTTCGGTCACCGTGCAGATCTCAGGCTTGCTAGCGTCTGGGGTTCCTTGGCTTGCGTCTGGTACACCGAGGACCAACAGGGGTCCAAGGTCTCTCCACGCGGCCGGATGTGTGCCTTCCTCGGTATCTCCCCACGCTCCAAAGTGTGGCGTTTCTGGGATGCAGGACGACACCACATTGTTGAGTCGCGCGACGCGCTGTTCTTTGAGGCACTGTCGTACCGCGACCTGTCTGCCATTCTCACCCAGGCAGCGTCTCACGTTCCCACCTGTGAGGCCTCCCGTCGGCTGGGGGAATCTGCCCCACATGGTGAGTCCGTCCGGGGTGCCTCCGGGGTGGGACCGTCGCTGGCCACCATTGACCCGGCTATCATTGATGTCGGGCCTGTGGTCTCTACGCCTGCCTCGCTTGCACCTGCCGCGACTGCATTGCCCGCGCCTACCACGACTGTCTCGCCCGCACCTGCTTCGACTACCTCGTCTCCTGGCTCGCCTGCCCCCACGGTGCCTGCCTCGCCTGCGGGAGCTGCACCTGCCTCGCCTGCGCCTACAGCGCCTGCCTCACCCACACCCGCCGCAACTGCCTCGCTCGCGCCTTCCGCGACTGTCTCGCCCGCGCCTCCAGCGCCTGCTTCGCCAGCGCCTGCCGCGACCGCCTCGCCCGCGCCTGCCGCGACTGTCTCGCCCGCGCCTCCAGCGCCTGATTCGCCAGCGCCTGCTGCGACTGAGTCGCCCGTGCCTGTAGCGTCTCCAGACGCAGAGCCTGCCCTCCCTGTGCCTGAGCCATCGGTCAGCTCAGACTCTAGCTACTCCCGTGGGCCAGGTGGACGTCTCCGCCCACTGGCCTCACGTGCACCTCCGACTGCGGTTGCGCCACCCAGACGACGCACGCGTAGCGTGCACAGTGGTGACCCTGGCACGAAGGCTCTCGGCTTGAGTGTCCAAGGCACCTACACGGAGGTGCACCCAGCCTGTCCCATAGGGCACCAGCTGATCGCTGACGAGCACGAGGCTGCACAGGCAGCTGCTGCTGACCTGGTTGTGGTCCGTCCGACCCGCGAGGCATATGCCCTGGCCACCCAGAGCTCCCCTTTGGCGGTCCCCAATCCAGACACGTTAAAGGAGGCGCTCTCAGGAGATGATGCTGAGCAGTGGCGAGCCGCCTGTGAGGACGAGCTCAGGGCCATCCGGGAGCACGTAGTCTTTGAGCTCGTCGACCGTCCTGAGGGACGGAAGGTCGTGCATGCCAAGTGGGTCTTCCACAAGAAGGTGAAGCCTAACGGCTCACTGGACCGCTATAAGGCCCGCTTGACTGCCAAGGGGTTCTCTCAGGTTGAGGGGGTGGACTTCACTGACACCTTTGCCCCTGTTGGTCGCATGACCACAGCTCGCGTGCTGCTTGGTGTGGTTGCCCTTCATGATTGGGAACTGCACCAGATGGATGTGAACAATGCGTTCCTCCATGGCACCTTGGAGGAGGAAATCTACATGGTCCAGCCACCTGGGTTTGAGGTCGAAGGCAATAAGGTCTGGCGCTTGCGCAAGGCCTTGTATGGCCTGAAGCAATCGCCCCGGTGATGGAACCAAGAGATCACTCGCACCCTCACGCAGGCTGGATACGTCCAGAGCGACGCCGATCCGTCACTTTTCATCCGACGGACAGCCGAGCACCTCACGGCCATTCTGGTGTACGTGGACGATCTCCTGATTGCGTCTCCTTCACTGGAGGCCGTGAAGGAGGCCAAGGCGGTCCTACAGGCCGCCTACAGGATGAAGGACCTCGGTCCAGCAGCTGTTTTCCTCAGAATGGAGATTGTGCGTGACCGTCGTCGATGGACACTCCTCCTCCATCAGGCACGATACGCACAAGTGGTGGGGGAGCGGTTTGCTGACCTCCTTGCCGCTGTCCCCACCGCCTTGTCACCCATTACTCCCGACGGGCAGGACGCTCTGAAGGTGACAGACCCAGCCGATCTGGGCGAGGCTGTGGATGTGACCCTGTACTTGCGCATCATTGGCTCACTGATGTACTTGGCCACGACCACGCGTCCTGACATTGCGTTCGCTGTCAACCTACTCGCACAGTTCAGTCAGTCCCCTCGGGCTCGCGCTCTGCACGCAGCTTTGCGAGTCGTCCGGTACGTGGTCTCCACATCGTATCACGGTCTCTGCTTTCGGAGACAGTGCTCGGTTGTGATAGATGGCTACACCGACAGCGACTGGGCGTGGAGTCCTGATGGACGCGGCCGCACGGGTTACGTGTTCTTGCTTGGTGGCACCGCTGTGTCTTGGCGCAGCGGCAAGCAAGGGTGCATTGCTAGCAGCTCCTCAGAGGCTGAGTATGTTGCTCTGGGCGCTGGCGCCGCTGAGGCAGTGTGGCTGCAGCGGCTGTTTCAGTGTTTGGGCCAGTCGGTGCCTACCATCATCCTCCACTGTGACAACCAGAGTGTGAGAAGTTTCCTAGAACCTTCCTAACCACTTGCCGCGACACTAGGCGTCAGCGCCAGGTCAGCGTGTGACAACAGTCACAAGTTAAAGACAAAACTGCAAGGGTCTGGGTTGGGACACGAACAGAGTGTCAGGAAACTCAAACTGAACATAATTGCAGAGAGAGATAACAAATGACAAGTCCACAATATAAATACCTGCCGCGGCGCACGACAGGTGTCGCACGCGGCAGTGCAAGGTCTGTCCTAAAACCGGCCCAAAAACACTATTTTGGCCGTAACTCTGCGCAGACAAATCAGAACGCTACGTCGTCTGAACCTAGAGATGCAGAATCTCAAGCTGGACGCTACGACTGGTCACACACACAAGTCCGGCGCC
>SZWC01001267.1:10145-44398 GCA_023375785.1 Penium margaritaceum | reverse complement strand
GCTCATTTTGAGGAGGCAAGGAGGAGAGGGCGAGGACGAGGGCTCAAGGCCATAGGCATCGGCCCTCGAGGCCTCGCGGCCTCCTGGCCGCCAATCGAGCCACAAGCTTGATCGGCGGCTGGTGGTTTTCCAGGGGGTGGCCGGCCGGTCCCTTGATCGGCCTCCGGCCACCCAGCTGGCCAGCCGCTGGCCGACCGGTAGCTAATCAGTGGCTGGCTACCGACCAACTCTCGTTATAGTGAGGGGTAGCTCATAGCCATCCCCGTGCTATCATGAGATGAAAGGACTGAACCGGCCCTCCTGCTGTATTCCTCCCTTATTTTTATGAACCATCCCAGCTCATGACCAACAAGTGAGATTTCACGATAGCGAGTCATCAACATTGTGAACAAAATCTAATAAGATTTGTGAGCATGATCTTGTGCTTGGCACTTGGACTTAAGATGCATCTTGTTGGTCAGCGCGGCTAGCGGCCCCCTCCTTTGGGCTGGAGCGTCCACGCGACAACAATGTTAGGCATCCTCAACCTCCTATGGTCACTATCCATGAATACCAAGCAGTGAGAATGTTGTTCACTATTGTCGCGCTCAGATGGTGCCTCCTACCATGCGTCAATATGTGTGAGCTACTTGCTTGATCCAACACTAGTTGACCACCCCCCTGGACAACTGAGATTCGAGCTCCCATGTTGATGGGATGTCAACACGAGCACTGGGAATTGCATGGACTCGTTCACTAAGTTGTTCACCACAAACTTTGTCGGTGCTAGCAATTTGTCCCGGTCATTCATGGCAGGGTCCACGTACATGCTGAGCATGTGCTTTAGAGTGTAACTCATGTGCTATGATTTTCTTACAGTTTGAGGATGAAACGTTGTCAATATTTTCAACCCGTTACTGAATTCATCGTGCATCTTTTGCCAGAATTGACTAGCGATTTCTTCATCGCGATCAGAGACAATACACAATGAAAAGTCATGGTACTTCACGACACCCTCAAGGAAGATATGAGCAGTCTCCTGTGCATTCACATCAGTGGTTGTAGGAGTAAAGTTTGTCATCTTTGTCAAAAGATCCACAACCACTAGTATTGCACCGTGGCCATGGGCTATGTCCGCAAGACCAATAAAAAAGTGCATGCTAACACACTTCCATGGAGTCCCAGTTATGGGAAGCTATTGGAGGAGTCCAACATACTTTTTGTTCCTAGCATTGCTTTGAAGACATGGGTCGCATTTCATGCAATACATACCGGCATCGACACTCCACTAGAATTCCAAGAGTGCATGTCGAGTTTCTCAAGGTCAAACATGACTTGCGACCGGCGGGTCATAGAATTGGGAGAAAATCCTTGCTCCAAGGTTTCCCGAGTCTGACACAACAACTTGTTCTCCATGCAAAAAGATTTCTACGACCTCCACCAATTTTTGTTGACTCTAGTGGATGTGGATGCACCCTCAAGGATGCCTAGCTCTCACTGATGCATGCTACCAATGTTGCGGGCAGCCAGTGGACACCTTTGGTAAAGAGTATGGAGCACAAGGATCACGGATGTGATTGGTCAGAAAACGTCACATTCAGTACAATTTAATCAAAACACGTGTCCATAATCATTTTTGTTGCTTATACCTTGTGATCTAAGCTTTTCAACGCATCCAAGAACGCCAAAATTGGAGCTAAACAGCCCCTGCTACGGCCGTCAAAGTAACCCTTGGTAGAGCCGCCCTCTTTGCCTTGCACGTTGGACAACGGGAGGCAGTTCGACGATGACCCGTCGGAGCGCCTTTCCTCCCCCAGAATTCAAGGAGAATTTCATCCTAGCCAAGGAGGTCCCTCAGGTTATTTCATTCATGCCCTTGGTGCATTTGGAGCTCATTGGAGACAAACTTGGATCACTAGTGGTGGATTATCCCGCCATCCATGGCGGGTACCAGATTCAACCCGCCCAACACCCAAACTTCGGGCTAGGCTAACTTTCTAAATACTCAATCCATTTAAGTGATTCAAAGCTTGATCATACATGGAAAAATCCAAGGAATCCAAACCTAAAGTCAGAGTAGGTGCTTGACCACTCTTTAGAGATCAAACCAGGGATTATGTTCGACACTCACGTCAAGAGGTACACCATGTCAACAATCTGCACTTTTCTAGATTCCGAGTGTCTTGGAGCCTAGAATCCATACATTATCCCATCAAGATCTTAGGGTGGTTTTTGTAAGGGTGCAGGAAGGTCTGATGTTTGCATTGTAGCTGTCGCAATGGCCATAAAACACCCACCGACCTTGGTAGTTCCTTTCATTTCCACACGCTATCGGCTTACTCAATCGGCCACGTTGTTTTTTCCTGGCCGATATCCTCATGTGAACAAGAATTGGCTGAGGTATTTGCTCCAACGCACCTGTAGTATTGACAGGTTTGGCTGACTTTGAAAAAAAACCAATGGGTTGTGGTTCGTCATGACGTTCACACCCCCTTCAGTGTCCTCGAGGTAGCAACGCCACAACATGAAAGCATGTACCACTGCGAGAAGCTCTTGATCCCCAACCATGTAGTGCCTCTCCACGGATATAAGATTCCACCTCTCATACACAATTGGGTGACCATTGTACGTGATGACTACTCCAAAACCTACTATCGACGCATCACATAAAACCCCCAACGGTTGTGATGGATCCACAAGAGCTAAGACGGGCACTATGGGTAGAAGCTCTTTGACTTTGAGAAAGGCGTTCTTGAAATCAGAGGTCCATTTCTAGCATACATCTTTTTGCGTGAACCTTGTTAGTAGCACTACCAAGCTCAAGAACCCTTGCATTAACCATCAAAAGTAGTTTGCAAGGCCATGGAAAGACCGAATGTACCCAACATTTTTGGAGCACGGCTAGTCCACCACGGCTTGGACCTTTCGTGGGATGACATGGATACCGTCCTTGGCGAGTATGTATCCAAGGTATTCAAGCTCATCTTCTACAAACTTGCACTTGCTCACTTTTGCATAGAACTTCTATTCCCAAAGGACCACAAGGACTTTCCACAGATATTCAATGTACTCTTCCACTGATTTGGAGAAAACCAGGATATTTTCCAGGTAAACCAAAACAAATTGACCAAGTTGTTTGGCGAACGTTCGGTTAATTTCTCCTCGGAACGTTGCCGAGGTGTTCTTTAGACCGTAGCATAAAACTCAAAATTGATAGTGTCCAATGTGCACCACTTTGGACACATCATCTTTCATGATGCGGGTTTCATGGTACCCTTGAGACAAATGTAGGGACAATAATACTTTTGTCCCTTGGAGTTGGTCAAAGAGGTCCTCAAATCACTTTAAGGGAAATCGTTTTGTCTTGTCAGCTTGTTCAACGTCCGGTACTTTGTGCACATATGTAAACCACCGTATTTATTGTTCACAGAATTGATTGGCACACAGTACTATGAGCTACTTGGCTCAATCCATCCTTTTGTAAGTTGCTATTTGATTGGAAATGAAGCCTCTCAACTTTCTGGTAGTCTTAGGCAATACATGGGTCTGAACAGAGGGGTTGCTTCCGGCTACAGTGGAATCGTATGGCCCATGTGTCATTGTGGTGAAAGTCAAGTCGGTGGGTTTTGGAATACATTCAAGAACTTTGCCAATAGAGATTTGATCTCTTGTGGCGTTTGTTTTTTCACGTTGTCCTCCACTTTTTTGTAGTTGAGCCGATGGAGATTTGATCGACAACCTTGCCAAATACGTCTCTGAACCTACATCGCAGACAAGTTGACATGTACTTTTAGTCGGTTCAGTGTCAATTTCATACTTGGAATTCATGTAAATTGACACTATCCTTTTCGAAGGATCATGCAGTTTGATTCAAAGCACATCAGACATTTGTTTTCATGAAGCGAGGGTTCACCTAGCAAAACGTCAAATGGGTCAAGAAGGTTGAGTACCTTCAATGTGACGTCATGTGTACAACCTTGAATGCATATTCTTACTTTACAGGTACTCATCAGGGGTATCGTATGGTTGTCCCCGACAACTGCCTCATTCCCTGTCTCGGACTTTAGGCCCATCTTTTGGATAAAACCAAGGCTAACAAAAGTGTCATCCCCTCTAGTGCCTTCCAGTATGTTTAGAGGAGCACCCATTATATGTCTTCTGATTTGCATCATTGTATTACCTCCACTCTCCCTAGTGAACAGGCGAAAGGACGTGAAGCTGAGGTTGTGATAAACACAAGATCTGTACAGTGGGCGTCGCAAGTCCATGATTCACTCACTCAATTCCAAATCTTGTGGAAACATGTGAATTTGGCTAGCACCTTCCAGTCTTTGAATTGGAGTGGGTCAAAATCGCCAACCAAAGGTGCTTCAAACATGATTGAACTCACGGCTTTAAGGACGTTTGCTTCAATCACTGTGTCACACAACTCTTGCACAATGGTTTCTTTTGCCACCACAAAGCATCTTCAATCATGCATCGCATCCAGTTTTACCCCTTAGTGATCCCCATTGGCATCAGTCACGGACGGGGAAAACCCACACCACGACCTTGTCAGTTACCACGACCGAGTCTATTGCCACGACCGTGGCCCTGTCCATGACCCCGTATGTGGCCTCCTAGGACACCATCTCCACAAGGTGCCACGGCTGCGGCCAACACCACGGCCTCTCATCCAATACCAGCAACCTCACGACACTGGGCTCCAAAGTGACCAGGCTGTATGCTATTGTGGCAGAGCCCTTCGCTAAAACTTATGTTGTGATGCTCACGTGTCACCTGTAGCTTGTCATTTTTATCACTATGCTTGTTATTAGAGGCCTTGTGCCCTCTAACCTTCTGGACTGGATGATTTACAAGCTGATTGCCCGACTGTCCCACCAGCTCCTATAGCGTCCATGTGCATTTCACGACCTTACTATGCATGCGCATTTTGCAGTACGTTTGAGTAGTGCTTTTAAAGTTCACCAAATAAAATTCAGTCATGTAGTCACGCAATGCCCTTCAGCTTGTCCAAGCTTGCCCGGTTGTCATCGTGGTGGTCTTATCCTTCAGCTTCTTGCTAGCCAAGCCATCACGTACTCCAACAGTAAGCAATCCAGTTACTTGAAGGTTTGGCTTCCATCACCCTCAATGAAGCTTTCCGCTTCCTCCACTAATGCA
The DNA here is from genome assembly GCA_023375785.1 of Penium margaritaceum. Classification (NCBI taxonomy): domain Eukaryota; kingdom Viridiplantae; phylum Streptophyta; class Zygnematophyceae; order Desmidiales; family Peniaceae; genus Penium; species Penium margaritaceum. The sequence continues at coordinate 39,256 of SZWC01001267.1, read as the reverse complement.
GTCAACTTGCTCAAGTAGGATTCGTGCGAGCTATCCAATTGTTTGACGTCCTTGATCTTGTGAAATGTACGTTGCGTCTCCTCACGCTAGATGCACTTCGTATACGTGATAGCAGAAAAAGCCTTCCACGACATAAGCTGCCACTCAAGGTGTGGTTGTTGAGCACCCTACTCGACCACGTACTTAAAGGGCTTGTCCTCAATTCGCATCATGGCAAGGTTACTCCACTGACCAAGTGACGCCTTATGGACACACAGCACGTGCTCCATGAGATTCAGCCAATCAATTAGCTTCACGTCCTCCTGCAAGATGTTCACACTATGGAGGAAGGACGTGTTCATGACCGGTCTCAAAATCTTCACGGTAGGCAAGTATGTTTTGCCACTGGCAGTGGTATTAGCATAAAAAACCCACTACAATTGATATTTCATCCAAACCTAAATCACGCTCTACAACACCTTGTTGAGATCGTCCCATTGATGGGTTGCCTCATGAGCGGCCAGCCATTATAGTTGACAATCACGGTCGAGGTCCGTGATGCTATGCACACCGTGGGCAATAGGTTGGCCAATGCAAAATCAAGCTCTGATGTCAACAGAGCATCGGTGATAGCCTCAAGGGCCTCACACTGTCTGTGTACCTTTATCTACTATAGGAGAGTAAGGTTCATGTATACGCCTCCGAGGAGTCCCCCCTTTTGGATGAGGCTATCCTCAGCAATGAAACTTGAGTGGGTATTGGTCTGTCCCATCGCAGCTACATCATAGGAAAGGTGGTCATTCCCCACTATTCAGGTTCGTGCTGTACCTTTCCCACCGTTGGTGATCTTGTATTTGCCCGCCGCCTCAGCAACCAATTTAGGAAGCCTCTGGTGGTGGTTGCGAATTGCCTTCGTGGTGACGTCATCTGGCTCGTACTCATGGGAACTTCCAACGTGGCTTCTTTTCACACCTTAGCTACTGGCAGCAGCCTTGCTATTGTCATAAACTTCAGGCTATCTGACGAGTGTCTTGCCCTTCTCAAGCTCATGGCTTGATTTTCTTGCATGATAATGGTGATGATTACGATCCTCATCACCTTTGCCATCGTCGGCATTGTGCTCTTCATCAGGTTGCATGTTTGGGTAGTCCTCCTCAAATGCATCCTTCATTGCTTGGGGGCCGTCCACGTGCACGTTGACTTATCCATCAAGTACTCTCTCGGCTTCTTTACGCTTCTTAGTGTCACCAAGTGTAGCAAGGATTCCCTTCGGTGGTATGGTTGCCTTTGGTTTGGTAACTGTGCTCGCGGTGACGGCTCCCATAATTTGGTATCCACCAAGGGCATGTGGTGAAGCCATCACCACCTTCCCCTTGTTGGTCTTGGACTGTTTGACAATTTCAATTCTTTCGTCCGTGCAACTAGCACGCGAAGACCGCTGTAAGGATCACCCCACAACGTGAAGGAGGTGTCGCCTACCAAATTCCCCTTGCTCTCACGATCGGTGAGGCACTTATAAATTTCCTTTCTAGGTCACCAGGGTCAATACAATCACGTGGTAAGAGAATGATACTCCTCACGGCCACCATAGTCAACGCGAGGATATGTGGCATGTTTGCTGTTGATGCATGAGCTTGCAACATATCATGAATCACACAACTGCTTGAACTGCCGCACCCTCGGTCACGAGGGTCATCCTCCTTTGAGCATCATTGTAACGAATGCGTATCCAGCTCCTTCTCTAAATTTGTTGTCAGAGTTTGCAATAATAGCGTACAAAGCATGCTGGAGTGGTTTTTTCCTCAACGTTTCTCTTGGGGGCAATCATCAACGACCCGTGTAAGGAGAATCCAATATCTTGAGTTTTCACAAGTCCATTTTCAGTTTTACCATGCCCTCTTGTTCTGGTTCCCAATCAAGGAGGGGTACTACTTCAAACTCGTCAGTTTGCAAGAGTTTTGCGTAAACAAAACTGAAATTTTGTATTAAACAAACTTGAGTTTTGTTTCTCATGCAATGGCATGAAACTGTCGCGTGTCAAGCACATCTGGTAATTTTGCACCGACGATTTTGCATTCCTCTCGTGCCTCACTCCCTTGCTCTCCCTCTCTCTCTCTCTCTCCCTCTCTCTCTCTCTCTCTCTCTCTCTCTCTCTCTCTCTCTCTCTCTCTTTCTCCGTCCCTCACCTTGTTCATTCGAGGAAAGGAGGAGAGGAGGAAGACAAGGGCTCAAGGCTAGAGGCTTTGGCCCTTGAGGCCTCATAGCCTCATGGCCGCCGATCGAGCCACTGGCTGGATCAACGGCTGGTGGCTTGCCAGTGTGGGGCGGGCCGGTCACTTGACCGACCTTTGGCCACCCGGCTTGCTGGCCTCCAGCTAGTCAGTAGTCAGCAAGTGGCTGGCCACCATCCAACCCTCACAATAGCAAGGGGTGGCTCACATCCATTCACTTGCTATCGCAAGGTAGGATGGCCTATTCGGCCCTCTCGCTATAGTTTTCTTCTGGACTATAAGATTCTAAGTGCACAAGGTCCCTACCTTTACTTCTACACCATTGTATTCATGTCCTCCAGCTACTTGCAAGAATGTTTTGCGAGGTGAAATACCTCTAATGAAGTGATCCATGTCACACACAAACGGATAGCAAGTAACTCACTTGTAAAATTTTTTCAATGTAAACTGAGGATGTTCTTTTTCTTGAGTTTGCCAAAACATATGTATTCATTGTATCTGCTTTCGATCCCATGTGCCTTGCCACAGTGTCTTTGCTCTGCCATTTCTTTCCTGGTCCCTCATTTTTAGCAATTGTCTGTTAGCTCTTTGCTCTTTGCTCAGTTTTGTATGGCGTCCTTGTCTACCTCTTGTATATTCATAGTGTTCCCTTGTGTACTGGACATGGTCCATTTTGTGACTAACTTTTAAACCAAAATGTAGGCCCTGAGGAAGTTTAGTACAACGAGGAATCATAAATGGTTGCCTCAGCCACTTTGACTGAGATGAACCGTGCCACAAATGGACACCGTCATTATAAGGTATTGCCACACTAGAATAGGACCCTATGGCCAATCTAAGAGTGGAGGAAGAGCGACGCGATGGATTTTCCATCGTGGTACTCCTTTCATTTAGACCCTAACCACATGATGTTTTCCATGCTAGAGTTAAATCAGAATCTAGTCCATTATCGTTTTTCCAAGCTTTACCTTCTTGAGACACTTGTCTCCAAGCCCCCAAACCTAAGAAGTATGATTCAACGCCATTTTTGATCCTAAAAGTGGCTGGAATGATGCATTCATCCCACTTTCCCTCAAACTGCCTTGGTTTGTCTTTGCTTATGGAGGTTTTATCAACGCACACTTCATGAAGCAAAGCATGCAACACGAAGCGTGAGAAAAATCACAATGTCAGACACGTACAATCTTTGTACGTTCTTCACAAGTATTGGGGAGTCCTCACCAAAGACCCATGAAATGTGTGTATCAGTGGTATGGTCGATGCCTTTAGGTCCAGAAAAAACTTTTCTGAACCTGTACAATGTCCAGGTTCAGAAAAGACTTCCCTTGTTGTTTGGATATGATCTCTTCCGAAGGGTTGCTAACAAGGTGGTACCTCCATGCAACATTGTTAGTACGTACAATCCAGTAAAAGGGAATTAGTCCTCTTGGTTTGATATCACATGTTCATGACCACACGTAGGTCTAGAAGACCTCTTTTATTACCTAGGGGTTGGTTGGCTGAACTCATCCAAGCTCCACTATGCCGATACAACTTGCATGCTAGCTTGCTTTAAGGTTATGGAGGCACCAAGACCCTCCGACAGGGTTGCTAAGAACAAAACTGATATTTTTAAAGATTACATTCATCTATGAAGGAGGTCGCACAGGTTTTATGGCATGCACAATTGTTGTTTGCATGTCTCTCTTGTAAAACCATTACAAGAAGTTGTAATTTCATCAATAGATTTGAAGATATGCATCCTTTTGTGGAAAACTTCTCATAGATTATGAATCCCAATAGTACGTCTTGGGGCATGTTTGCCAAGTCAAAACAATGTGTGTTGTTTGAATGTCGTCTAATGTGTTCAATTGTACTTCAATTCAATACAGTATTTCCTTGCCCAGCCCAAAGCACTTGTTGAGGGCATTTTCTTCATAAAAAACATTTCATAAAATACCACCTTAAGGATATCACCGCAATAACAACAAAAAACATGTTATACTTGTATCGAATAGTAAACATCACTTGAACCATTCCCAAAGCAAGGGAGTTTGATTCACGATGATCTTCTGAGTCAACAAAGAGTGATTTGGCTACACCAAAGTCACTATGATGCCGGAAGGAGATTGGTTTTGTTAATAAAAAGATATTGGGTTTATTTTGCACATTGATATTGCATATTTGGTGCTACACCATTCCTTTGGCATGATTAGAATCCATCCACGTGATACTTGAAGAGCGTGATCTACACGACTGGTGTACCGTGTCATGATGTCCTTGATTTGTTACACTTTCCTCAAAACATCAATACAATTTGATTAGAAATATCGTTTCTCAAGGCATATCTTTAGGAGCCCTTTCACGTAACCATTTCCTTACAACACACTAGTTATTCGTTATCACAATGTTTATCATGATTTGTTATGGGGTCGGTCGGACCACCAAGATATGGGTGCATACATCAATTGCCTTATAAGTCGTCTTTATGGTCATAATCTTTGGGTGCAAAATGTATAACCTCATATATTTCCAACAATGTCGTGGCTTGTTTGTACAAAACCATGAGATCACCATTGAACTCTAGAACGGCAAATGTGGAAAAGGAGTATCGCCCGTTTTCCTTAAAATAGATTTTAAATAGGATTATGGATGAACTCACGCCACCCACATCGGTTTAGGCACTTTTATCTATCAATGTCCATGACATGTTCACTTATCAAGTGATGAGAGACTAAAGGTGTGACCTTCAAGTTTCTCACGTTGGAAATTTGGTCGATCTCATCATACGCCATATTTGACATGTGCCATCTTTGACCACCGCACTGCGACGTTTTAAGTTATCAAGGGTCCATGAAAGAGTCCCTCCTCCTCTGTGGTGTACCTCAACCTCCACTGATAATCATCCGTGTCCTTTTAGTAGGGTTTTCAGTACACTCTTACATTCTTACATCGTTCGGTACAAATTGGGTACCATGGCTTGTATCCATCACTCACTGAGTGATAAGGTGTCAATGGTTTTGTAGCTGATTATTTATTCAAGGGTATCACTTTTGATACGTTCAACTACGGATTGATGTCTGATACCTTCAACTATTCATCTCTTTCCCATGAATGCTAAGGAAAATGGGGGGAAGAGACCCCCATCCACCTGCTTGTCAAGGGGGAGAGAAAACCTCTCCTCTCCACCCCTTCAGGTGACGACACCCGAATAAACTATTGGGCTTGTGGGAGCTCGCTCACTTCGATCGGTTAGCATGACACCGCTCTCTTGTAGACCCCATTTTTTCAGTCTGCTCATCTTAGCTCTTTGCTTGTACGAGTTATCTACTTTCATGCATGGCTCTTTTGTTGATCAGGCAACTTTTGGATGAATGGTCCTTTTTTTTCCTTCTTGTCATCTATGCCGATGGCTAGCATTGTCTATCGATGTCAAATTTTGACAGGCATTCTTTCTTAGGTATCCAATAGAAGCTCTTGCTCTGTTGTTTTGATGTTAAACTTTAAACCAAAACGTAGGCCCTCAAAAGTGTACTCCAATGAGGACGCACAAATTGGCGCCTCGACGAATTTGGCTGAGACGAACCGCACTACAAACGGATATGATTGTCATAGGGCATGGACATAAAACAAGAATGATGAGGCTTAGGATTATTGTTTCCATATGCATGCATGTGTGCTTGCGTGTGTGCGTTCGTGTTTGCATGCGTGCATACGTGAGTGCGTTCATGTGTGGTTGCATGCATTCTTTTGTGCTTGTGTGCATGCATGCTTGCATGCGTAAGTACATGCATGCGTGGGTGTTGGCGTGTGTGCATGTTTGCATGCATTTGCACATGCGCGCGCGCGCGCGCGCGCGCGCGCGCGCGCGTGTGTGTGTGTGTGTGTGTGTGTGTGTGTGTGTGTGTGTGTGTGTATGTGTGTGTGTGTATGTTTTTTTTGTTCCTTTGTCTTGTCAACTATCTGTGTTAAACAAAATGGCAGTTTGACCTTGGAGTCCTGGTTGCATGCGCGTTTGGATACGAGGACTCGTTTCGATTTTTGACCAACCCTTTTGGATCCGCTGTCTGATGTGACCAATTGGAGGGCTCGGTCGCCCAATCTGGAAAACCTTAGGGCCGGTCTCTATACTGTCATTTTAGGCTCACTACTGCAACATCGGTGGCGAGCGTTCGCCCATGACACTCGGTGGGTAACGAACAATGTGGCAAACCAAATTGAACTGTTTTTTTATGTAAAATAGTTTAAAAAACAAAAAGTGTTGGCAGAACAAGTTCCTATCGTGTTGTCTTGCCATTGTGCACGGTTTAGGATCTCACAAAATCGTTGGATGCGTTTTGAGCGCTTTATGCCCGGAAACCAGTCGGCCAAGATAGCGAGCCTGGGAGTAGCATGACTATCTCAAATTGCGCCGGCAGCTGGTGGGCCCTCTTGTTGTCCGTTGCCCGAATACGGGCTCCAGTGTAGATGGATCAGGCTATGCGGGTCCTTGCGTTAGGACAATGCAAGAACCAGGGCCTTTAGGTCAATTCATCCTAAATGTAGGAGTAGGGAGGTCCCAGAGGCAAAATGCAGCACTGGAACTGCGAATTAGTAAGCATTACTCTATATCTGGAAACCCGGCCCTGTACATGGTGTGAAACGAGTCTGTCGGCGAGAATCGCCGTTGATATATCGCACACTGCATGGGTGGATGTGCAGCTTCTCGAAAGCTAGTGCGAAGTTTCCGCTAGTTGACCGATGGTCAGCGCATTTGTCCAATATCTCTATGCTTCTCGTCATTCCAAAGGACTGACAAGCAGCATAGGGATGTGGCCCTATCCGTGCATCTAGCTCACCGCCTGCATCCAGCCACATCCGTGCATCCGGCCAAGACAGTGAACTTGATGACTTGTGTGGGCCAAAAGAGCAATAGTATGGATGTATTCATGGATTGCTGGCAGTTAGAAAATTGTTTCTTTGAACGGATCGCGGAGACAACGACTGCCACTCGATCTAGGACCCGCTTTAGAAGTCTTAGCGCTGTGAAGAGAGAACTGTTAGGAAACAGCAAGACCTTTTTATGGTTTCAATCTGAAGAGATTGATATTCTATATCGATCCGCTGCCGGAAACCTAATCCAATCAAAGACAACATGCAAACCTAATGGAGACTCATAAGTCCATCATCACTGGTGAAAGACATACATCGAACTGTACATTCTGCTGGAAACGGAAACAAACGACTGCGAAATGAATGCTAACCTAAGATACACTGCTGTAGTTTAACAAAACATTCCGAGATCCAAAACAGTTCACATGAGAGCAGAGAAACAACAGCTCCTTACAAGAAGAAGATTGCACTGAATGACGTGGCAACCCAAGAAACGAACCTCCCACAGAAAGTTCCTTGAATGAGATCAATTGTCCGATTTGTAAGAAACAATGAACAGTTCAGCAATGATTTTCGATGACATCACTAGCCTCATTCGACATAGAGGAGGAAGTAGGAACAGCTGGGGAAAACGCAAGGACGCCTTTGCAATGTTTAAAACATTTTTCGACAACTTTGTAAAGTATGTCAACCTTTTGACTTCACACGATACGTTAAAACAGAAGGGAATAACGACATCCATGAAAAAATATAAAACAGCAGCTGAACCCTAATGGGTTTGAACCTCGTTTCTAAGAGAAAAGGAACTACACAGAATTGTATGTTGAAATCAATCGTCAAACATTACAATAAATCAATCCGAAGCAAATAAATCATAAAATAATCATTTTGTAAGTTCTATCATTGTACAAGATGTTGATGACGACGATAGCGATGTTGTTCATGATGATGATGATGATGATGATGATGATGATGATGATGATGATGATGACGACAACGACGACGACGACGACGACGATGATGATGATGATGATGATGATGATGATGATGATGATGTAGAAAAAACGGAGGTAAGAAAATATCATGTGTCGAATTCATCATGATAAGACTGAATAATATCTAAATCATAAAAATTAGGAAATGAAAATGTAACAATGAAAAATCCAGTAATTTAAAAAATTCAAAAAATTAGGATAATTAAAATCAAATTGGTAAAATTTCAACCTATTTTCAGCACAAAATGTAAAAATCATCATACATTCAAATCAAAACTCCAACACCAGAATCTCTCTCTCTCTCTCTCTCTCCCTCTCTCTCTCTCTCTCTCGCGCTCTCTCTCTCTCTCTCCCTCTCTCTCTCTCTCTATCTATGTGTGTGTGTGGTTCTCTCTCTCTCTCTCTCTCTCTCTCTTCACCTCTCTCTTTCTCTCTCTCTCTCCCCTCTCTATCTATCTATCCATCTCTCTTTCCTCTTTCCCCCACTCTCTCTCAATCTCCCAATGCATTCCATGATCTCTTCCTCTTTATATCCTTCCTTTCACCCTCCACATCTATTCATTCCTAAATTTAATCATCCATCCAACACTAATTCCCTCAAAGTTCCCAATTCATTTTTGCACTATGTATCTATTTCTCTCTTCTTTATTCCTTGTCCCATGATGTCTTTCAATACTTTTTTAAATGCATTTTGGTCCTCTTCATTAATATTTCCAACTTTATCTACAAAAATTCACGTATCAATCCATTTATCTCGCATAAATGTGCACTCTCTAAATCTCTCTCTCTCTCTCTCTCTCTCTCTCTCTCTCTCTCTGTATTTCTTGATTTCTCTCTATTCTTTTTGCTCTTTCTCTCTATTTCTTATGTCCTTTAGATATTTATTCCTCTCTATAACACCAAAATCTGTTCCCTCTTTCTCTCTCTCTCTCTCTCCCTCTCTCTCTGTATCTCTCTCTCTTTGTTATTGTTTCTAAAGTTGTATGCATGTTTGTGTGTGTGCATGTGTGTGTGTGTATGTGTATGTGTGTGTGTGTGTGTGTGTGAGTGTGTGTGTGTTTGTGTGTGTGTGTATGTGTGTTTATGTGCATAAGTTATAAACCAAAAATGTTCTCTCACCTAATTCGTTCTCTTCTGTAGTTATGAACACATTAACAATTACACAACAAATTATAACATGTAAGTAGTTCAAGTAGATGTGATTAATTTTGAAACTTAAGTAAGAAAAAAGAAGAGGAAGGTGACAATTGTTGAAACATAGTCTAAATATGGGAAGATGGGGTAAGGCTAACAACCTGTAAGAATTTTATCTGAAAAATGTTCTTACTGAACTTATTTTGTTCATGGTGAAAATGCCGATTACCCCCTATTTTGTCACCCTTGACCCTCATATACCCCTCCGTCAAAATAATAAGCCCCATCCATCCCTCCGTCAGAACGATAAGCCCCATCTGCCTGTCTACCAGAACGATAAGCCTCATCTATCCCCTCACTAGAACGATAAGCCTCATTCGCCCCTCCGCCAAAAGAATAAGCCTAATCCGCCCCTGTCCGGTAAAAAAAAGCCTAATGCGCCCCCTCATTTTCACCATGCTCAAACATCGATGCATGTCGCTGCTTAAGCATGGTGAAATCGGGTATGCGGTCCATCGTGACCGTCGCCATAGCATCGAGGGGTGGAGGGGGGGAATTTCCGGTCGTCACCCGTTGGTCAGCACTTCGTCCACCCCAACCCCCTCCCCCCCCGCCCTTTTGCAGCCCACTAGCCCACCCACCCGCCCGTCGATCGAGGCCCTCACGATTGAGGGCCGTGGTGGAACAGGCGGCCGGAGGGATATCGAGAAGGGGTGGGGAGTGGGGGGGGTGTGATTGACGTTGACGGGGATTCCGGCCCACGGGCGTCCATGGAATCCCTGACGGGAGTCAAAAATCCATATTTGTTTGTCTTTATGCTTTTTTCAACTCTATACCCTCATTTGAGTTACAAATAAAAGACAAACCCAACCCCTTTTTACATGTAGGGTTTGAGGGTTTACTTTTTGCACGACCACCTGCTGGGCCGCGCTACCGCGGGGCCCAGGAGGTTCCCTTTGAACAATGGGGAGTCTCGCATCCCCCATGCAAAATGCTCGCAAACAACTTAAAAAAATCACAAACCCTTCTTTCGAGGAGTTTGTGATAATTGGGTAAGAAAACACGACATGAGCATTTCAACGCCGCATCCATGCAACGTCGACATGCTATCTTTTGACAAACAATAGGGGTATATTGTTTATTTTCTATTCAGGATTTTTGCATCCTTGTAGAAGGGGCAAGTTAGGCTTTTTGTTCTGGCGGAGGGGCGAATGAGGCTTATCGTTCTGGCGGAGGGGCGGATGAGGCTTATCGTTGCGACGAAGGGGCTGATGAGGCTTATCGTTCTGGCGAAGGGAAAATGGGGCTTATCGTTCTGACGGAGGGGTTGATGGGGCTTATATAGCGAAACTAGGGGTATATAGTCACTCTGCTCTTTTTTCATCTAAAGGAATTCATGTATTTTAGTTTTCTTGACGATTTTGATTTTCTTGTCCAAGAAAATTCATGCACATGATGAAACATAGAAATTTAAAGCCTTTACCCAACTGATGATTTTTCTTGTCAATGTAGATAAATTTCATGCACAATCATGTATAATGCTTTTTATAAGATTGTAATAATTTAAAAAATGTAGCTTTCACAACATACCACTTATCAGTATCTGAAGAAGAGGATGAATTTGTGTCTATATAATTTCAAATGAGGAAAAATACTAGAACACATTTCACTCTTGGTAAAGTACTACTCCTCACAAATGATTGAAAAGATATTGAAGAACAAAGACATAAATTCATGGAATAAGTGTCATGAGTTAGTGGAAAATGTTACGAAAGGGCAAAGGAAAAGAATGGTTAGCTTGTGTGAAAGAGAAAGGGAGTAAAGAGAGAAATGATAAAGAGTTTAAACCAACTAAAGTACTAGTATCTAAACGGTGCTTTATATGATTTTTTACCAATGTTTTGGATTTGTCCCAGTTTGACACTTCTTATTTTGTCCATGTCCAAAAATGAGGTTTTGGGCTATTCTTGCACTTAATGTGTTAAGCATGTCGAGTGTGTTTGCACTTGAGGAGTGCACAAGATTCATTCGTGTGCAAATGTGTGGGATTCTTGCTTTGGTTTTCGATGAAGACAAGAAGAGAATGGCATCATGACATGCAACCGCTGTATAACGCTCATATAACGGACGTCTAGTGGTTCTCCATGCACGCTGCGATGATGAAGGGATGGATTCGGCTCCGTCTTCCTTCTTGGACGAAGCTATGTGTGTACCGCTCAACGCTCCGACGCTGACTTTGAATTGCGAAGTTCAAACTTCAATACATGGAATTGCATGATCACGAGTGGAGTTGAGCCCAGACCTAGACAACTTTCACTTTTGTCCTTTTGTGTAATGCGATCCTAGTATTATGTCTTTATGTGGAATGCACCGACCCCCACAAGCCTTTGTCATCATACTTTTAACATTTTTAGTCAACCTTTTAGGTACTTGTACGGTACCATTTGAAACAATTGTTAATGTATAAGAGGAGTAAGGATTGATGGAAAAAAGTGTATAAAGGCTATTATTGACGTAAGGAAAAGGTTAGGGAAGAGAATGGAGTAGAGCATATGGTTTGAGGATAGAGGGGGAGAAGGGAAGGTGGGAAGGAATTTTTTTTGAGGCATTAGGAAGGAAGAAAGAAAGGTAAAATATACTAAAACATGAAGGAAGAAAAGAATAATTAAGGAGATGCATGGGAAAAAATTAAATGACAACTTTAAAGAAGTATTCGAAAGAAAGAGATAAAGATTACAATTGTATACGTGATGAAGGGAAACACTCAAAAAGAAGAAGAGAAACGAGGGATGAAAAACACATCTAACTACACTTGAATTAGCAAATGAAACCAAAAGGTAGATTTTGTTAAACAGTGAAATGAAATTCGAGTTACATATGGAGTTATATATATTGGAAAGAAAAGGAATTTTTAGAGATTTTAAATGAATGCGAAACACACAAGGAATTAAAGGTGCATACTGAAAAATGAAAATTTAGAAGGACAAAAATCCAAGCCACAAAAAGAACTCATGGGTCTAATAAGTTGAAGGAAGTAGGCTTTGATGATATACGCTGGGTATGAAATTTATACTAAATGTTGAGATAGACCACTAAAACGTATATACAAGACAAAAACCAAGATGATATCAAACGAGGGACATAAAAAGAGCATGAGATAGGAGATAATGTAGAGAAATAAACATCAAGAGAGAACATAGATAGATAGATAGATAGAGAGAGAGAGAGAGAGAGAGAGAGAGAGAGAGAGAGATAGAAAGAGAGAGAGAGAGATGGAGACACACACACAGAGAGAGAGAGAGAGAGAGAGAGAGAGAGAGAGAGAGAGAGAGAGATAGAGAGAGAGAGAAAGAGATAGATCGTCTTTTGTTATGTGGTTAGATAAGAGTTAAAGGCACAGTTAGTATTGTTTCCAAGAAGTGTTCTATGTGACATGTTTAATTTTTTGTTTTCTTTTCCACTCGGTCCTTTGTAAATATTAAGATATTAAAAAGAAAAGTTCCACCCAAACAATGATGTATTGGGTAAGAAAGCCTGCATGAGGTATGATGCCCTCATAAAAAAGACAAGTTCCAATTTATACACTAGGAGCATTATAACTTTACATGTCACAAAGGTTAATGATATTACTAGGCTTTGAAGAGAAGGAAACAAATATTGACGTAGAAATTAGTCAAAATCCATTGTAAAAAGTGAATAAATTTGCCGTTAAAGGGATCTTAAATGACATGCATGATCAAAACCGGTAAAGGTTTCAGAAAGAGAATTTTGTTAAAGAGTGTGTTTAAAGCAAGGAAGTGCCTCTTAGATGTCCACATAAAGCAAGTTTGAACGAAATGAAACTAGAAGGATCCACACACTTATCACACTCATCATCAACTAGGTTGTATGCGATAATTGAACTTTTGCACGTTCTTTGTTTGTTGCATAAGTTCTAAGAGAAGCACTCCCAAGAGTGAAAAGTTCAGAGCTTATGATGGACTTTGTAGTAATACTTTATTCCCAAATTGTAAATAAAAATAATGATATGGGTTAGATTAATATATGAACATCAAAATATTGTATTGTCATACATGGCATTTGCTTTGTGAGGAAGAAATTCAGAAAAAGTAAGAAAATAGTACATTTATTAAATTTTAAAAAAATCTTTAAGTTTGTTACCATGCATTAAAAGCTTCATTTCGTCTTACATGGGATGTTTTCTTTGAATTGGAGTTACACTTTACAAAATGATTTTGGAGATATGTTTCATTTCATTTGGATGATTGTGCTTTTCAACTCTTAGGGAAAAATAATTGGAATTTGAATGAAATAGTCTGATATTCAAACAAAATATTTTCATATTACACAATTTGTTTTGTGATGTTTTCCTCATGTGAGGTTGAACTACTTATCAACAACCTTCTGTCATTATGAAGATGTTTTGCATTTCATTGACAATGCAATTTGTTCATTTCGTTTTGTAGACGAGGTTCAATTTTGTTTTTCAATTATGCATGAAGATGTTTTTTAAAACAATTCTTAGTTCATGGACCTAAGTTTATGTCTTTGTCTTAACCTTAGGTATTGGTCATCTTGGGATACTATGTGCTCCCATTTCATTTGAGTTAAGAACCCTTGCATAATTAGGCACTTATTCTTGTATTGATATCATGTAAAGCTTTGTAAGGAGGACACTTCCACTAGATGATACAGGTGTTTTGCTATAAATTGTCTTGAAAGGGGTAAGCTTTTGCTTGGGCAGCAAAGCATGTTGAACTTGATAGTTAGGAAAACTATTTAATATAAGATATTGAATACTTAGTATGGCTAAGGCATGGTGAAGTATCCTTGAACACATGTTTACGTGCAAAAATTTCCACCCGATACTTGGAAAAAAATTTCCCGTTGATTGTTTAAGTTTTGTTAACTATTTCCATTAGTTGTACACATTTTGAAAAAGCATCTTAAGGCGAATTTCCACCGTTTAAAAAAGTGAAAGTTCTAAATATAGTCATTTATGTTGACGTGTCTGGTGCCGCGCTTGTGGAAATGTTTACTGAAATAAGTATTCCCGTTTACTTCAAAGTTGTTGATTCGCTCTTCTTTCTCATATGTCAGTATGTTTCCTCTGTTTGACAAGAGAAAAACAGGCGCTGGATATTGAGTGCTGACTGTGCATTGCAGCTTGATCTCAATCGTTTCAATTTGAGGCGTCAACGGTCAGCTGCCGGACTTCAACATTTGTAGGACGAACCGCTGGGCAAGTGTCTGTCGTTTCCCAGGTTTTTTTGCTATTATTAGCAGTTCTTCGGACAGTGACCTTTTTGAATGACGTATGACCTGCAGTTTCAAGGCACCTTTTCGAAAGAGGACAAGGTGGACTCGTGTAGGATAAACGTCCTCGCATCGCTAGAACCTGAACATTATTTTTCGTTCGTGCGTACAACAGGAAAGATCGCAGCGAAGTCCTCAAACACCTTTCTGTGTAACTATAAGGTACCGAATTCACCCACCGAGAATTACCGCGTTACCCAAACAACAGCACAAGGATGCGAAACATGCTTAATCTTCAGGGGGATATTCCCATATAGACTGACAGACTAGAATCCCACCATGTGCAAATTTCAGAATGTCATGCACGCCCCTCATAAATATGCAAGCCTGCCCAATACGGAAGAAATTAATCCTGCTATATCCAAAGGTGGAAAAAAAACAACACATCCACAAAATATTTGTTGTTGCTTCACGAAATGTAGCATCGAAATGCTCAAAGAATCATGCTCCTCAAACAATGAAAAACCAGTCCCATGAGGTTCTTGTGATTGTTTGAGGGAGGGGCTTTCCTAGGGTTTGCGTAGGGCGTCAAAGAAACCCCATGCATTGAATTGGAATATTCTTAGCTCAGCTATTGCACAGCGTAGCAGGTGCTTGTGCAAAAAACAAAACCCTAGATTGAAAATTAAAGATGGGTTGGGTTTAAAAGAATTTTTTTGACAATCTCGAAGTGGTTCGTGTGCCATGGAAAAGGGTTCAAAAGTTTGAAATGAGCATTTTCGATCCATAGTGATGGACGAATGACCCATTTATTTTTTGAAACGTGAAAATACCCTGTGACAATATAGGGTT
Source organism: Penium margaritaceum (assembly GCA_023375785.1). Classification (NCBI taxonomy): domain Eukaryota; kingdom Viridiplantae; phylum Streptophyta; class Zygnematophyceae; order Desmidiales; family Peniaceae; genus Penium; species Penium margaritaceum. The sequence goes on along the minus strand of SZWC01001267.1, from coordinate 23,958 downwards.
TTATGTTTGGCGCAAACTCCTCCCGCAAAAACACATACAAATTCTTCAATTACAAAAGGGGATTTTGGCATTGGGAAACAAAAAACAAAAGGATCATTGCTCCATTGTGATCTCGTATGGAAGTGATTGTCGCGATCGAGCGACGATAACAAGACCCTTGTCACCATGCTCAATCAGCAAAGCATGTCGCAATTCAATCATGGAAAGAAAGGTATGGAAACCTCGTTCCTTTTTGTAAGAGATGGATATGCCATGTATGAATTTGAACTTCAAGAATGTCAGCTTCATACTAAGGTGATCTTGGTATCCGAGCTATTAGGCCCTTCCCCTACTTAGGTTTATGCAACATACAAACGACATAATATCAATGAAAGGACATCAACAATGTATCTCGCAGATCCATTTCAATATCCTAAAGAAAAGCGTGGAATGAACCTAACATCAACATCACACAGAATCATACTTTATCGTGGTAATGTTTATTATCTACATATCAAATGACTAACCTACCTCTTTAAGATTTTGAAAAACAAACTTCTTTATTTAACTAAAGGTTTTTATGGAAGGTTTGAGACCCTCTATAAGTTGAAAGGGGATTCCATTTACCTTTCCAAGATTAAGCGTAATACATGCCAAAATAAGTAAAAACTTAAAATACCAAAATTTATCAAAGGTGGGATGTAGATGGGGTTGTTATAAGATTAAGTAATTACCTCATTGTATTTTTGGTGAGAAACTGAAATTTGGTTTTGATGATGATAAACAACACTAAACGATTCCATTCTTTGTTTTATGAAAAAAAACCCTCAGTCAATGATTTTCTATCTTATTTTTGATGAATGATGCTTTCAATTGGTTAGATAGTCACATGAACCTCTTTGATATGCCAAATTAGATACACCTGCAAATGGCGTATGGAAAAAAGCCACATATACCATATACATCATACATGGATTGCTTATGCTTCAACTTAGTGATTCATGAGCCAAAGAGATAGCAATTATACCATTTGGCTAAATTTTTGGCAAGTTGAGATTTAGTTATAAACAATATCACATGCATAAAAAATGTCCCTCGTTGGTTACACCATTTAAACTTTTCATGAGGTCATTCATGCCCAATATTTACTTGTATAGGGCTTCTCTTGTATGAATTTCCCTCTTAGTTTTTTTATGATTGAGCTTTCCCTATTCTCTCTCTCACATACTCTCTCTCTCTCTCTCTCTCTCTCTTTCTACATCTTTCTCTCCCTCTCTCTCTCTCTCTCTATCTCTCTCTATGCCATCATTCTTCCTCCCTTTTCTCAAGATGGAACAATACAGTTGGTATGTGTTCAAATATACTACTAAAAAAGATCACATTTAATCCTACTAGGTTATTCATCATGATGTCTCATTTGCATGATATCCCTCTTCACGTTCATCTACACCTAACACCATGATGTGCATCAATTTTTAAAATATTTCATTCAAGTCACAATGAGGACATGATGAGAATGGAGAATTGTAGATCTTGACTCTCCTTCAAAACTTATATGATATTTTGTGATAAAATGTAATTTGTTGACAATATTGGGTTTTGCTTTCCATGTTCTGGTAGGGTGTGGGTGTTTATTGGTGTTCTATAAAGAATGAATGAAGTATCTATGAAGAGTAGTGGAATGCAGATATGCGAATTCATACTCAAGTTAGATACCGTAGGTGTGGATATTTGAATTTGAAATGTTTGTGGTAGTTTGTAGATTAGATGGAGGAGGGAATGAAAAGTTCCTTAAACTAACTACATGGATGAAGCCATATGTGTAGACATGCAAACGCATAGAGCACACACATTGTATGCCATGTGATTAAGTCTGGGAAACCGGGCTTAGTGAAGCATGAGTAAAAATCCACAAACTTGCACAAAATAAAACATACGCCTTCATAGCAAGTTCTTTGTAAAGCACAAGATTGTACTTTCAAATCTTAAGGCTTACACACGCAAACTCTTGAGGCATCACAACAAATAAGAAATCAAGACATTAGGTTTGAAGGGATTTCAAGGCACAAAATTCCATACGCATTTAAGTAATCTGAGCTCCTTTGAATTTTTCTTTGAAGGCCTTCTTGAATGATCTTGCCTTGGTGGTTGCTAAGTTATCGAGGCAGCACCGTAATGATCAAGATAAGTACATACATTTCACGTATTTTGAGACAACATAATGATCACCTAGAATTTGTAGGTTTTTCTACAACTGCAAGAGACACTTGAACGTGAAAAATTTAGAGGTAATGAAAAGGTAACTAATAGGTTATATGGGGTTATTGTAGTTATCTCACTATCACCCTTTAGTAGGAAGGTGAAGGGTCATACCCTCAAAGGGCCTCTTCGTGCACATGAGATATTTTAAATGCATGGAATTGTTCCTTGCCTCCCTCCATCTTTTGAGGTGAGAATTTGGTCCCTCCAAAATTTTTAAAATGCACCATTAAATGCATTTTAGTGAATCCTAGCTTTCAAAACTAGGTAAATCACCACACATTCCTTAATTTTACAATGGCTAGTAGTGAAAGCCCTCATAGAACGTTTCGGAGGATTCTTGACTTGGAGACACACATTGTACCCTTTTTTAGGACATATGGTACTTATGGAATGGTCATTGTAACATCTGACATAGATTGTGTCCTCAATCGAGGGGATGTGCAAAGGGTGATAAGCCTAAAACATAGGTTGGAGGTATTGTGCAATTTTTCAAAACATCTTCTTTTAATTGTCATGATATTTGTGAATTTAGGGGATTGAAAGAAGAGTCAGTCTTTCCCCCCTTGATTTACACATACTTGTGAACATAACAATCCTTGTTGTATTCATAAAGCTCCATGAGGTTCACAATAGGCTCCTTAGATCCTACGAAGGAGGTCCACATAGTGTCGAAGAAACTAATGAGCTATCATGTTATCGTTTAACAAACACGATGAATAATCTAAACCATGCTCAATTCGAGCGAACAAGTGAGGCCGTGGATCTCAGGCGTGATGGGTGCTCACAGCTTCCGGATCGGTTGTCACGCACTTCCATGTCGGCTTGGAATAATCTGAACTATGCTCAATTCAAGTTTTTTTGGGAAGGTATAGTTGTTTGAAATGTTTAGAGAGATGACCAATCTCTTGGAGAAAACGTAAAACAGTTGTTTGAAAATTGGAATACCAACATGAATAGTTTTGTTTTGCTTTATTTTCATATGATTCAGGAAATCATGTCTTGCAGCAATGGAGATGAAGCTTGTTCGCACTACCCCTTTGATAGAAGGAGCACCACAAAGCCATGTTGAGGCTGCTAGGCTTAGTAAGGAAGCCACAAGTTGTGGCATTAGAGAGCTATAATCCAATATTATAACCTTGATGCTTATAACGGGTATCTTGAATACCAAAATGTAAAACTCACATCCTTTTACTAATACCATGTAGAGTTGGAGAAATCCTTGTCTTCTTATGTGAGGTCAAGCTATGTTGTGTTCATGGAAACAATGTTCACAATGTTGAGATGAATCGAAATTGTTACTGAGCTATTGCAACATGACAGACACCTAAAAAGGCATAAAGAACAAATAACTTTGTGTTTTAGAAAATTTCCAATGTTGATGTTGATCATGAGGAGTATAGGATTTGTTTTCGTGTTTTTTTATTTTGTTTCTCCTTGAAGAGGTTTTCATGGAGGAATAAATTGTGTGGTGTAAGAGAGGATGAAAAGAGTAGATTTTTCAACGGACATTATGCCGTTGGGTGGAACCACGTGAGTACCTTTATGAAATTTTGCATTACGAAATTCTACTATTTGTGTCTGATCGTAAGACTAAGAAGGAATTGTTTTTCTGTTTTGTTGTATGTAGTGAGTGCTACATTCAGCATTATGACAATGTTGAGAGAATAGGATTATGACGATACCAGAAGATTGGTGCTCTTAGCATATGTAGCACGCCTATGGACTTGATTTTGATGGCAATAGATGCTTAGGGTGCATTCATTTGAGGTAGATCCGGTAGTGGATATTCCATCTCATTCTTCACATATTCTACAAACGATTCGTAGTGTTGGTGTTAATAGAGAGCCTTATTCATGAGATTTTAAACTTTTTGTACGAATGATGTTTACTTATTAAATGTATCCTGACCTTGAGAACTTTATACTGGTTTTTGTTTCTAAAAGGATTGTACCTTTTGAGCAATTGTTTTCTCTTGAGAAAAATCTATGAGGTATGTTCACGGACTTCTTAAGCAAAGGTCGAGTATTCAAATGCTTCACAAGGATATAAATAAATTGTTAGCACCTTGTTAGCAAGGGTCGTATCACCTTGAAGATTTTTTCAATATAGCGGAGGGAAAATTCGTGAGTTATGTCTCAATGCGTAGAATAGCTCCACTTTCCGTATGATCGGCTAATCTTGAAGGATTTTTCATGGTGATGCCTCTTACATCAATTGAAAGATTAAGAATTTTTGAATCTACCTCACGTGGCATTGTGAATGATGGAAGTATGATAGCCAATATAGAGGAATCTTTACATTCTACCATTCCAACTTTTCAGTTTGCATAAGAGATGATTGAGCTGTTGTTAAATGGGTATAGAAAGTTTTTGCTTGTGCTTTGTCATTTTGTAATGCGTAGAATCCAAAGCCATTGTTTAGTGCCATCATGGAAAACTTTACTTTGGTTATTGTTCCCTTTGTGAAGGCGTAATTGTAATGGATGTAGAAAGAGCTTTACAATTGTTCATCTTGGCATAACAACCTGTCCTTATTGTTTCCATGGATGCTAAATGAACTTGAGGCACTTTTTTTCTTGCTTCTTCAACAGGGAACATAGTTGCAATTGACGTGTATATAGCTCTATGTTTTTCTGTTTCATCATTGTCAATAAGTTTGTTATGAAACGGTGACTAATGCGTGCGACCATTGTACATAAATTTGCTTTCACGATGCTGTGGTAACATGTGGTTCCTCCATAGGTAGCTTTTTTTTCACTTCCTTAAAAAAAGTGGTATGGGGAGTAGTACCAATAATTGTACTATTGTGGACAATTTCTTGTGGTCTGGTGTTTTTAGCTGGTTTGGAGTAAAGTTTTATAATATTTTGGGCTTCTATATACAAAAAATCTTTTGTTCTTCTACTTTCATCACCTACAAGATGTTAAATATTTTATTGGCGTCCATTTCCACTAAGGGAAAATCCATTGTAATTTCTAGTGCGTTCATTGATGAGATGTGGAATGTTGTTACAATGTCTCTTGCGTTTATTGGCAAAATTGCTACTATTTCAGCTTTTCCTACTTTTTTTCTGTCTATTGTTGGAGGAATTCTTGTTGCCACTATGGACTATCGAAGTGTTGTAATACATCTTGATATCCTTGTGAGAGGAGCTACTACTTGTCCATTTCCATGAGAGACCTTGTAGAAATGTCCCTTTACCCTTGTAAGGGATCCATAAAGTTTTGTGCTTTTGCTATGGACAATATACAAGACTTTTTTCTATTTAGTGTATAAAATTTTTATTGGCCTTGTTTGAAGATTTGCTACTTCGAAAGCTTTCCCATTTAGTGTTGTGTAAGACAGAGTGCATGATCTGGTTTTTGGTGCATGTGGTCTCATTAATTATGTAGGCTTAAGATTTTAGCTGCAAACTTGATGCAAACAGTTATGATTAATTGGAAGAGTAGGGATAAGAGTGCAAATATGTCCACTACCCGCTACACGTAGTAGAGGGTAGGGTTATAGACAAATCATGTCGTGTATGTGTTGAAGCTTTGTAACCACATCCACATTATAGATGTTTTGTGCCTTAACTTCCATGTTGTTGCATTTCTGTTGGGGTATCTCTTGTTTTCACAGATGATTGCCATGCTTTGATACATAATCAATATTTTCAATATGTGCATAGGTTGATTTGTACTCAAGTGCGAAAGGCAAGTCATGGATTGTCGAATCCCAAATGTTTGGACATTTGTCTACATCACATGGAGAAGGAAATGAAGAGTTCCATCAACTAGGTTCAGGAGCGCAGGCACAAGTGTAGACTTGTGGACTCACAAGGAACCAAATTTGTATGCTATGAGAGTAAGTTTAATAAACCAAGCTATGAGCAAAATACTTGTAAAGCCAATAGCTTGCACAAAAGGAGGCGGTGGCCTTTATAGGATGTTTTGTTCTAGGTAGTGGCTTATGATGTTAGAGGCTAAGGCTTGCAACGGGAGAATTTGTATGCATTTGAAGGAATCTTAAGGCATAATTTCATATGTTAATGGATTTCAAGGAACATAAAGGCTAAAAAGACAAAGTGATATGAGGTTTACAGGTTGATGGTAGCTGGTGGTAGCTGAATGATCATTTTGTACTTGTAGGGTTTTTTTCATTTGTAAAACACACTTGAAAGTCAAAGAGTCACTTGCATCTTTATGATCATTAGGATGTTGTTGGAAGTTATGGTGTTTTAGTAACCAACCACTCTTCCCTTGGTAGTTGAAGGTTCTTAGCCTCAAAGGGCATTTAAGGGCTCCTTATATCGTCTAAAGGAAAGGATTTAAACCTTACCTCCATCCATTATTGGAGGTGACATTTTGGTCCTTTTAATGTAGATAAAATGCATCACAAGATGCATTTTAGCTTAGTTATCCATGGTAATTTGGTAAATGAGAACGATATCTTTGTCATTTATTTGAACAGTCATCATCAAATAAATTGATTGATACATGTATCCTTAAAGGGTTTTTTCTTTAACATTAAATATTCATTATGTGTAAGGTTGAATGTTTGGTATGATCTTGTGATGAAGTTGATGGATTATGAATGGATGTTACATTTTTTTTTAATGTATGATGGAGATATGGTGGATTCACAATTGTCTTGATAACTGATGAAAATTGACAATGATAGGATCAAATAAGTGACTACTTTACATTCCGATTAAAAAAAGACCTTAGTGAAGTTTTTACCTAAAAATTTCCTTTTAATTTTATGATTTCATTTTAGTCATCTACGAATGCACTCGAAATGATATGATTTTTCTTTCATTTGTTTATGTTTCAAATTTTATTTTACTTCATTTCAGTAAAATTACACTGGTGTAAGCCTAAGAAATGATTCAGTCAATTAAAGAAGAACAAGTTCATGCAAGGATTACTTTATCTATGGTTTGTCTCAGATTATATTCAATGAATCAGTGTACAACTCTAAAAAATTTGAATGATCTCATGTTAATAATAGAATATAACGAATGTGGGTAAAATGAGGATGTAAGTTTCATTTTTGTACATTTGTTCTTATCAATTCCTAAAGGAGAAGATTATTATTTATTACATGGTTGTATTACACCAAAATATTTCAATCTGCATGTCAATTTATTATAGGAATAGGAACGATGTGTTCTCTGATTCTATTTTATGGAATTGTTTTGTAATGGTTCATTTGTCTATTGAAATTCATTTACACGGAATTGTATCATGCTGTGTAAAGAATCAAATGATGATAAAGATGTCGATGAAAATTCATCTTAGTATTCGGTTATGCTTTTGTTCCCTCAAAGTATTGAAGATCGTATTGCATTTAATTCATTCCACTTTCCGCACTTAATAATATAGATGCAATGTTGACAAGTTTTCAGTGTTGGGTTTTTTTTTTAAAAGTTATTCCTCTCATGACGTTTTGAGGTGTTGAACGATTGTTGTTATGTAAGCTGTGTTTCTCCAACATCCAAAGGAAAACAGAAGTCAAATAATCAGATTCGGTGTTTTTTAGTTGTAGTACCGATTAGCGAGATTCGTTTTTGTTTCTCAAATCGCACCCCCCTGCGGCTGCCACCCGTTAGCGCCAGTTGTAACCGTCATCTTTCCTGCCTCTATTTCCCGTGACCATTTCATGTTTGTCTGGTTTTGTCCGCTCGATTGCCACTGCACAGTTTCTTACAAGCTTTACAAGCTTCTCGTGTGAGTTCGGTATGTATCAGTGGTCATGATGCACGAAAAAAACAGTTTTATTCACGCCACCCCGTATCGGACGAGAAATCTTACGGCCGCCTCGTTGTCGCTCTCTTTGTAGCATTGGGACGCTTTCCGTCAGTCACCTACATCTATACTCCCGCCAGCGGAAAGGTCGAGTCAACCTGTGGGCCACCCACCTCGTACTCCCCCCTCCATATACCTGCAAGGCTGCTGCCACGGATGGGAATGGTTGACAGTGGTGCAGTCATGCAACGTTTTCACCCACACGACCTATGTGGATGGAGATATTTTTTGGACAGCAGCAGTTCAATGCTAGAGGAGCTCTCTCGTCGGTCCGTACCGAACGGACAATAGATGCTGAGAGACAAGGAGGCCAGCTATCGAGGAAGTAATCATTGCCGACATCTTCTGAGACCCGTTAACATGTTTATGCGAAATAATAATCCGATAAAGATTTTCCAAGACGTCATCGCTCCAAGCGTTGGACGATGATTCCATATGATGGTTAGCTACACTACACTATTAGCTTAAAGACACAATAACTAGCTTTGGCCATGCTAAACGTAAGGGTAAGCTGCTACATGGTGCTACATATTGCTTTAAGCAGAAGCACGACCAATTCTATCATGAGAAGATTTAAGGTCTAACGTATTTCATTGTATGACTTGGTACCAAAACCATTGGATGTAAAGATGTTTTCTATGTGAATATGTGTGGATGAGAGCGCACAAAAGACAATTGGTAATTGCGATATTATTATGGGGAGTATTCTTGATACGTTTGTAATAGAAAAAAGAAGTGGGACAATAAAGTTACAAATCATGATCATTTTTCCATGAACGTTTAAATGAAGATTTCGTTTCTCTTGAAGTTGGTGGGCCATTTTGTTTTGTTTTACTTTAATGATTTCACCATTACATAAAGCCCCAGAAGGATGTTTGGGATATCTAAAAGATGATTTACCCATTATCGTACGGATAATGCCATCAAGTGATGAAGGAACAAAAGGAAGCAAATTTTCTATAGTCGTTACTTCAATTTGTAAACATGTGCTTAATGTGATTAAAAAGAATTATGTGATACTTAAAATTGTATTGAACAAGTATTAGCAAGCTCGGGAGTGGGATGATGAGGATAGCAATGTGGTTATGGTGATGGCTGATGTTGGGATAAGTGGCACATGCCTTTGTGTAGAGAAGTAATTTCTAAATGTGGTGAATTTTTGTAAATTGTAATACATATGTTGCACATTAATTCCTAATGAATCCTTTTACTTCATCCCCATCTGACAACAAATCAACATGACTTGGGTAATGGAATCATGTTTTTGTAACACAATCCCATAGTCTTGCTCCTTTATGGTTTAAGGGCTTATCGCTTATCCGTTAAAGTAACAGACCTGTCATGGTACTTACAACTTGATTACAACCGTTTCATTAATGTATAGGGCACATTTGTGTGAGGTAGAGACCTGAAAAGACACCACTATGTTAGGCGTCGATGTGGACATGAGGACATGTTGAGTGCCTAGTCAAACAAGTACCTAACAAATATGTCTCTATTAGTGATGATCACAATATAAATTCCGTAGTATATTGTGTTAGCACCAGGCTCCACCCTAACCATGAGCTCTTGATGGCCCATGCACTTTTAGGATGAAACAATTGGAAATAAGACTTGTGCTTGGGTTTGAACAGACTTATTACATCTGAAAATGTAAAAAGAAGCTCATCCTTCAATTAAACAAAAATCAGATTTCACGTTAAATTGTTTAATGAAGGATGAAAAAAGAATTTGGCATTTCACAGAATGCGGACGCCCAATATCACTCCATTGTCAAGGCGATCGTCAAGTCGTTTAGGTCAGCCTCTAAGTTGAAAGAATGTTTTGAGGTTTGAGTCCTAACTCACTAAGGAATTAGACAAGCTCAAAAGCTGGTTTGTGTTTGGAAACATATCACCTCTCATAAGGAAAAGGAGAAAAACATGATTATCTAGCAAGTTTATCTTATTTTAAATTAGATCATTCATGATAAAACAATTATGTAATAAGAGCTTAGAAAGTAGAATTTATTTAACTATTATCTCGAAAACCAAAATGGAAGTTTCAGAAAACCAAACATAGTAAATTTCGTTTAATGCCTTATGGGATGCAATAGTTTAGTAATTCATGTGCATTATTCTATAAAAAATCACAAAATTCACTCATGAATGATATTCAATACCTGAATTTCGTGTCATCAATACATACATTTTGGAAAATCAATCTATTTAATGTGTTTTTTGTTTTGTGATCAAACAAGCCATGTATTTCATTCCTTCTTCAGTTATGTGTTTCACCATCCCACACAAAGACATCACAGTGAAAATTTGTATCTAGAAGTGCGATTTTGTATGAAGTCTTCAAATGATTCTCGATGTAGGCTAAGCACTTCGGAGTATGAATTGTTAGCAAAAGATGTGTTTCATTTATTGCACCACTAGAATGTTAGAATGGTCGTGTGCACTCTATTTACAAGATGGTTGTGATGTTCGTTTGTTGTCAAGGGGTTCGCACCACTTTGTAGAGGAACTCGTTATCAATGTATGGGCTCCTTGATATCATTTCAGGAGAACATTATCATTAAGAAAAAATAGTGCTCCATATTTAACGAAGAAAATCCTCATCCATTACATGGGATAATTCTTGCATAGTTACGATAAATTTTGAGTTTTTGATGAATGCTCACCATGAAAAGATGATGCATTCCATGTTGGAGAATAATTTGTTTTTCCCTTGTTTTGAATGACTGAATGAGGTGAACAATTTAAGGCTCTACGTTAATCATCCCTTTAAAATTATGGCTTGTGGTTTTTGACACCATGTTGAGGGTGGTGGAGTGTAACTACAGGCAGAACTACATGATTTGTTATAAAATATTGTTTTCAAGTACATCATCTTTGTCCTTAGTGGTGCAAGTGGTGGTGATTTTTTTGAAAGGATGTCAGCAACAAGCCTACAATGTTTATCCAAAGTATTACAATCTCTATGGCCTTCATTATCGGGTGAACATTGTGCTTGTGTTGGCGTTCAAAATTTTGGGAGGATTTCAATCTATAGCCTGTTTGCATGGCATTGTGTGAACACGTTATGCCATTGTTTAGGATGGTGAACCTCCTCTTGAATGGATAGTGGTAATGTTCCAATTTGAAACAATAGGAGTGGGTTCGATTCTAATCTCATAAGTTTTGGGAAGTCTACGAATGTTGCTCCAAACAGAAGAAGAGTGCAGAATTGGGTGTTGTTAGCTCACATTGGCTAGAGGAGTGTGCAATGGAGTCCGTGACCCACTAAGAGTAGGATTTCGGATCAACAACTTTTGTCACTTCATTTTGGACAAATTCTTGAGGTTTAATTTAGGCTTGTAACTTTCGTTAATGTCTAGCTATTAAAGTCACTTCTTAAACTGCGATCAAGACTTATAAATAAAGGTAGCCAGTTTATTACTTATGCTCACCAGTGGGTTTTTGGAGAACACAATCCACATGAGGGGCACTAGACACACATGTGCGTAGATCAGGTACATGTCTGATCCCCGAACAGAATATGTCTCATTGTGGGCACCTCTATTCAGTTTCACGTAATCAACGACTGGGCCCTGACTCACGTAAGCAGACATGTTCCTGGCGATGTTCACCAAGGCTTGTGTACCATCGTTCATACATTGTGACCTGTCGCTGCTCACCGCCGCCGCCGCTCAACTCGCAACGTTGTCGCCTCAAAATGACCCTGGTCCATCTGCGATGCTGGCATACAATTTTAAAATCCTTGACGTCCACGTCTTGATTTGTCCACCGGTGTTCTCCTTCTCGCAGTGGCGAAGCTTGTTGCGATATTTGTAAGGATAAAATGACGCGTACTACAACTCCGGTAAAAACTGACGTTTTTGGTCAGGAAACTGATTCGGGTACCCAGACGAGCATAACAAGGGCTAATCGCTCGTCTGCATCCCATTACGGCTACTCCACTAAACCAAACAATACTTATTCGCCCTTTGACAAATTTACAACATATTCGATTATTTCGTACAAATGTTACAGAGGAAGCCACACACTGAAAATTTGAAAAGCACTTTCCGATACTATAAAATAAAGAAGAATGAAAATAATTATCAATAATAATGAAACTTTTATTTAGTCAAAACCACGAAAGGCTTTCCTGCAGATTTAAAATGCATAACAACTTTTGAAAACAGTTTCATTACTCTGAAAGAGAATTTCAATAACCAATAATACATTGAAATTAAATTCTTACATGCATCCAAGAGAATTCTAAGCTACATACATACATAAAATTTACTCAAAATCAAATTTTGATCCACTTAAACAAAATTTCCGTCTCTCAATAACAAAATTATGATTGAATGCTTGATCTTTAAAATCAACAAAAAAATTCATTTATATCCAAAACTTTCCTTAAACGGTGAATTTTTTCCGAGTTATCATCTTTTAAAAATTAAATTTGAATATGAAGAAAATTCTAGGAAAAATAACAGTTGAGAGAAATCTTGAGACTATGTCCGAGATTTGGACTTTTACATTAAAAAGCACCAAATATAAACTTCAATCGTATTTTAAAAAACATTTGCACATTCCTTTTGTAAAAGACACCTCGTTCTTGATTATCAAAACTTGAGTTCAATACATCATTACGTAGAAACAGTCATTGAATCTTGGATCAACAGTGATGAAAAAGTATTATATTGAATACTTGTGCATAAATACACTTCCTATATTCCATGTACATGGAATGGTGTAGTAAATAATGTACATTCTAAGTTGAATTTGTTAAATATTCATGTAATACCTAAATGGATATGCATTAATAATTCACATATGAATAAAATTTTCACTTTGATTTTCATTGATAGTAATTCTACGAAAGGTTTCTATTGGCTGAAAGATATGTATTGAGACAGAAAGGAAGACGTTAGAACACAAAAACACACACAAACACACACAAAACACACACACAAAAACACACACACACACACACACACACACACACACACACACAAGCACACACACACACACACACACACACACACCCCCACCCACCCACCCACTGCTCACCCACCCACCTGCGCACTGGCACACGCATGCACGCACACACCCACCCACCCACACCCCCACAGCCCACTCGCCCACTTTCCCATCCGCCCACCTGCGCACTCACGTATGCATTGCACGCACACACGCACGCACGCACAATCGCGTATCCCCCCCTCCCCCCCCCCCTGCATTGAGAAGAGAGTATCACGACATGCTATGAATAAATTATTGGAGGGAGAGAGAGGGAAATTTCATAGGTAAGAAATACAGTAGGACAAGAAGGAAAGGAGATTGAAGGGGAGTGGGGTATGGGGGGGAATGAGACAGTGAAGGAACTAAGATCAATAGAGCTAAAGTGGAGAGAAACAAAGACACATGGAGGGAGAGGAGATATAGAGGGATAGAGAGAGAGAGAGATAGAGAGAGAGAGAGAGAGAGAGAAGCAGAAATAGAGGGGGAGGGAGAGATCAATAGAGAAAAGGAGAGATACAGAGATAGAGATACACACAGAGAGAGAGAGAGAGAGAGAGAGATAGAGAGAGAGAGAGAGAGAGAGAGAGAGAAAGGGAGAGAGGGAGGTAGAGAAGGAAAGATGGAGAGAGAGATAGATAGAGATTAAGAGAGAGGAAGAAAGGTAGAGAGAGATATATATATAGATGGAGTGAGATAGAGATAGAGAGAGTGTAAGATAGAGAGAGATAGTGAGATAAAGACAGAGAAAGATATAGACAAAGAGAGAGATATTTGTACACATATT
>SZWC01001266.1:290253-300376 GCA_023375785.1 Penium margaritaceum | reverse complement strand
CCCCCTCCCCCCTGGTCGTGAGCCTATTCTATATTGCACGTACGAGGATTCAAATCCAGGACCTACCGCTCCAAAATGTAACTTTATAAGCACTAAGCCAACTCACATGGTGTTCATATGATGTTCAACTGACATTATAAGGGTTCCTATGGGTAAAGGGCATAAAATAAGCGAGTGTACGATTAGAGGGTAGTTCTCAAAAGTATGAATGATAACAAAGATAGTGAAATCATTAAACATTGACACCGATGGAATTTCTTATTCTGCAACTTCGAGCTTGAATAACCCACCAACCATTGCTCTGATTGACCAACTGTAAGAAGGAAAGCTGACTACAGACTGTGAAACTCTTTTTATGATATTCAGTGACATAAGCATACTTTGGCTGGTCATTGTGCATGGTAGCCACACCGTGCCACCACTTATCGAAGGTCTTTGTACTTGCTAGTCGATACCGAGTATTCCCAAACCATTGCTTCTCCCTCTGCCCATTTTTGACTTGTATTATGAGTTGTGAATGTTGACCACACACAGTAAACTTCTTTGGTCATGAGCAGTGATATATGCCTAATTTGCTAGGTCATTGTGCCCGGTAGCCACAACGCGCCAATACATACCAAAATTCTTTGTACTTGCTAGACGATACAAAGTGTTTTGAAACCATGTTTTCCCCCTCTGACCATTTGTGACTCATCTTATGGGTTGTGAACGCTGACCACTCATATTGAAATTCTTTGGTCATGGTTAGTGACATGTGCCTAGTTTGGTTTGTCACTGTACGTGGTGACCACGCCGTGTGACTAAGTATTGAAGGTCTTTGTGATTTCTAGTTGATAGCTAGTGTTCCCAACCCATTGTTACCCCCCTCTGACTATCAGTGACTCGTGTTGCGAGTTGTCAACGCTGACCACATGAAGTCAAATTTGCTGGTCATGGTCAGTGACATATGCATACTTTGGTTGTTCAATGTGCATTGTAGCCACGCTGTGCCACTACATGTTGAAGGTATTTGTACTTGCTAGTCGATAACTAGTATTAACAAACCATTCTCTTTGACCCTGACCATTTGTGACTCGTGTTCTGAGTTGTCAATATTGACCACACTTAGTGACATTATATGGTCATAGTCAGTGACATGTGCCTACTTTGGTTGGTCATCGTGCTTGGTATCCACACCGTGGCACAACTTGTCGAAGGTCCTTGTGCTTGCTAGTTGATACTTGATGTTCCCAAACCATTGTCTCCCCCTTTGACCATTTGTGACTCCTATTATGAGTTATCAACGCTGACCACACACAGCGATTTCTTTGGTCAAACGTAGTACATATGCCTACTTTGGTCGGTCATTGTGCATGGTACATATGCCTACTGATTGAAGGTCGCTGTACT
Organism: Penium margaritaceum; assembly: GCA_023375785.1. Classification (NCBI taxonomy): domain Eukaryota; kingdom Viridiplantae; phylum Streptophyta; class Zygnematophyceae; order Desmidiales; family Peniaceae; genus Penium; species Penium margaritaceum. The sequence goes on along the minus strand of SZWC01001266.1, from coordinate 298,987 downwards.
TGCTGGTTGAGAACTGGTATTCACATACCATTATTTCCCCCCCTGACCGTTTGTGACTCGTGTTATGATTGGTGAATGTTGACCACCCATATTGAAATTCTTTCATCACGGTCGATGACATATACCTAGTTTGGTTGTTTGGTGTGCACAGTAGCCACACCGTGCCACTACGTATTGATGTTCTTTGTCCTTCCTAGTCAATACATAGGGTTCCCAAACCATTGTCTCTCCATCTGACCAATTGTGACTCGTGTTGTGAGTTGTCAATGTTGACCATACATAGTGGACTTTTTCGGTCATAGTCAGTGACGTGTGCATCCTTTGGTTGGTCACTGTGCACGCTAGCCACACCGTGCCACTACCTGTTCAAAATCGTTCTACTTGCTAGTTGATAACTAGTGTTCCCAACCCATGGTTTCCCCCACTGACCATTTGTGACTCGTGTTACAAGTTTTCAACGTTGACCACACACATAGAAATCCGTTTGGTCATGGTTTGTGACATATGCATACTAGGGTTTGTCACTCTACATGGTTACCACGCCGTGTCATTATGAATCGAAGGTCTTTGTGTTTTCTGGTTGACAGCTAGTGGTCCCAAACCATTGGTAGCCCCCGCTGACTATCCGTGACTCCTGCTGTGAGTTGTAAATGTTGACGACATGAAGTGAAATTCTTTGTTCATGGTCAGTGACATATGCATGCTTTGGTTGGTCACTGTGCATTGTAGCCACACTGTGCCAGTACATAATGAAGGTATTTGTACTTTCTAGTCGATGACTAGTAATTACAAACCATTATCTTCCACCTGGATCATTTGTGACTCGTGTTATGAGTTGTCAACATTTACCACACTTAGTGACATTATTTGGTAATGGTGAGTGACATATGCCTACTTTGGTTGGTCATCGTGCATGGTATCCATACCGTGCCACAACGTATTGAAGCTCCTTGTTCTTGCTATTTGATACTTTGTGTTCCGAAACCATTGTTTCCCCCTCTGACCATTTGTGACTCGTATGATGAGTTGTCATCGTTGACCACACACAGCGGATTTCTTTGTTCAAAGGCAGCACATATGCTTACTTTGGTCGGTCATTGTGCATGCTAGGCACACCGTGCTACTACAGACTGGAGGTCATTGTACTTGCTAGTTGAGAACTGAGATTCCCATAGCATTGTTTCCTCCCCTGACCGTTTGTGACTCGTGTGATGGTTGGTCAATGGTGACCACCCATATTGAAATTCTGTGGTCATGGTCAGTGACATATGCCTAGTTTGGTTGTTTGGTGTGCAGATTAGCCACGCCGTGCCACTACATATAGAAGTTCTGCGTCCTTTCTAGTCAATACATAGGGTTCCCAAACTGTTGTCTCTCCCTCTGACCATTTGTGACTCGTGTTATGAGCTGTCAATGTTGACCACACATAGTGGACTTCTTCAGTCATAGCCAGTGACATATGCATCCTTTGGTAGGTCACTGTGCACGCTAGCCACACTGGGCCACTACTTGTTTAAGATATTTCTACTTGCTAGCTGAAAACAAGTGTTCCCAACCCATGGTTTACCACACTGACCATTTGTGACTCGTGTGATGACTTTTCAACATTGATCACACACTGTGAAATCCGTTTGGTCATTGTTAGTGACATATGCCTACTTTGGTTTCTCCCTCTACATGGTTACCACACCGTGTCACTACGTATCGAAGGTCGTTGTGCTTTCTTGTTTAAAGCTAGTGTTCCCAAATTGTGTTAGCCCCTCTGAACATATGTGACTCGTGTTGTGAGTTGTCAACATTGACCACATGAAGTGAAATTCTTTGGTCATGGTCAGTGACATACTTTGGTTGGTCACTATGCATTGTAGCCACACTGTGCCACTACATATTGAAGGTATTTGTACTTGCTAGTCGATAACTAGTATCTAAAAGTCACTATCTTCCACTCTGACCATTTGTGAATCGTGTTATGAGCTGTCAAAGTTTACCACACATGGTGACATTCTTTGGTCATGGTCAGTGACATATGCATACATTGGTTGGTCATTGTGCATAGTATCAACACCGCGCCTCAGCGTATTGCAGGTCATTGTGCTTGCTAGTTGATACCTGGTGTTCCCAGACAATTTATTCCCCCTCTGACTATTTGTGACTCGTATTATGAGTTGTCAATGTTGACCACACACAGCGGATTTCTTTGGTCAAGGGCAGTACATATGCCTAGTTTGGTCGGTCATTGTGCATGGTAGCCACATCATGCTACTACTGATTGAAGGGCGTTGTACTTGCTAGTTGAGAGCTGATTATCCCAGACCATTGTTTCCCCCTCTGACCATTTGTGACTCCTGTTATGGTTGGTGAATGTTGACCACCCATATTGAAATTCTTTGTTCATGGTCAGTGACATATGCCTAGTTTGGTTGTTTGGTGTGTATAGTAGCCACATCGTGCCACTACGTATTGAAGTTCTTTGTCCTTTCTAGTCGATACATATGGTTCCCAAACCATTGCTCCTCCCTCTTACCATTTGTGAGTCGTGTTATGAGTTGTCAATGTTTACCATGCATAGTGGACTTCTTCGTTCATATTCAGTGGTGTGTGCATCCTTTGATTGGTCACTGTGCATGCTAGACACACCATGCCACTACTTGTTGAAAATCTCTCTACTTGCTATTTGATAACTAGTGTTCCCGACCCATGGTTTCCTACACTGACCATTTGTGACTCGTGTTATGAGTTTTCAACGTTGACCACACACTCTGAAATCCGTTTGGTCATGGGTTATGACATATGCCTACTTTGGTTTGTCACTTTACGTGGTTACCACGTCGTGTCATTGTGTATCGAAGGTCTTTGTGCTTTCTTTTTGACAACTGGTGGTCCCAAACTATAGTTAGCCCTCTCTGAATATCTGTGACTCGTGTTGTGAGTTGTAAATGTTGACCACAAGAAGTGAATTTATTTTTTCATGGCCAGTGACATATGCATACTCTAGTTGGTGTCTGTGCATTGCAGCCACACTGTGCCACTACATATTGAAGGTATTTGTACTTGCTAGTCAATAAGTAGTATTCACAAACCATTATCTTCCACCCTGACCATTTTTGACTCGTGTTATGAGTTGTCAAAGTTTCCCACACTTTGTGACATTATTTGGTCATGGTCAGTGACATATGCCTACTTTGGTTGGTCATCGTGCATGGTCTCCATACCGTGCCACAACGTATTGAAACCCCTTGTGCTTGCTATGTGATACTTGGTGTTTCCAAACCATTGTTTCCCCCTCTGACCAGTTGTGACTCGTATTATGAGTTGTCAACGTTGACCACACACAGCGGATTTCTTTGGTCAAAGGCAGTACATATGCCTACTTTGGTCTGTCATTGTGCATGGTAGCCACACCGTGCTACTAGTGACTTAACGTCGTTGTACTTGGTAGTTGAGAACCGATATTCCCATAGCATTGTTTCCCATCCTGACCATTTGTGACTCGTGTTACGGTTGGTCAACATTGACCACCCATATTGAAATTCTTTGGTCACGATCAGTGACATGTGCATAGTTTGGTTGTTTGGTGTGCATATTAGCCACACCGTGCCACTACGTATTGAAGTTCTTTGTCCTTTTCAGTCAATACATAGGCTTCCCAAATCATTGTCTCTCCCTCTGACCATTTGTGGCTCATGTTATGAGTTGTCAATGTTGACCACACATAGTGGACTTATGCGTTCGTAGTCAGTGACGTATGCATCCTTTGGTTGGTCACCGTGCACGCTAGCCATACCGTGCCACTGCTTGTTGAAGGTTTTTGTAGTTGCTAGTTGATAACTAGTGTTCCCAATCCATTGTTTTCCCCTTTGACCATTTGTGACTTGTGTTATGCGTTTTCAATGTTGACCACATGAAGTGAAATTCTTTCGTCATGTCCAGTGACATATGCATGCTTTGGTTGGTCACTGTGCATTGAAGCCACATTGTGCCACTACATATTGAAGGTATTTGTACTCGCTAGTAGATAACTAGTATTCACAACCCATTACCTTCCACCCTGACCATTTGTGACTTGTGTTGTGAGTTGTTAAAGTTTACCACACTTAGTGACATTGTTTGGTCATGGTCAGTGACATATGCGTTCTTTGGTTGGTCATCGTGCATGGTCTCCACACCGTGCCACAACATCTTGAAGCACCTTGTGCTTGCTATGTGATACTTGGTGTTCTCAAACCATTGTTTCCCTCTCTGACCATTTGTGACTGGTGTCATGAGTAATCAACGTTGACCACATACAGCGGATTTCTTTGGTCAAAGGCCAAATATATGCCTACTTTGGTCGGTCATTGTACATGGTAGCCACACCGTGCTACTACTGACTGAAGGTCGTTGAACTTGGTAGTTGAGAACCGATTCCCATAGCATTGTTTTCTGTCCTGACCGTTTGTGACTCGTGTTATGGTTGGTCAACGTTGACCACCCATATTGAAATTCTGTGGTCATGATCAGTGACATATGCCTAGTTTGGTTGTTTGGTGTGCATATTAGCCACACCGTGCCACTACGTATTGAAGTTCTTTGTCCTTTCTAGCCAATACGTAGGCTTCCCAAACCATTGTCTCTCCCTCTGACCTTTTGTGACTCGTGTTATGAGTTGTCAATGTTGACCACACATAGTGGTCTTATTCGGTTGTATTCAGTGACGTATGCATCCTTTGGTTGGTCACCGTGCACGCTAGCCATACCGTGCCACTGCTTGTTGAAGGTCTTTGTACTTTCTAGTTGATAACTGGTGTTCCCAACCCATTGTTTTCCCCTTTGACCATTTGTGACTCGTGTTATGTGTTTTCAACGTTGACCACATGGAGTGAAATTCTTTCTTCATGGTCAGTGACATATGCATACTTGGGGTGGTCAGTGTGCATTGACGCCACATTGTTCCACTACACATTGAAGGTATTTGTACTTGCTAGTAGATAAGTAGTATTCACAAACCATTACCTTCCACCCTGACCATTTGTGACTCGTATTGTGAGTTGTCAAAGTTTACCACACTTAGTGACATTATTTGGTCATGGTCAGTGACATATGCCTACTCTGGTTGGTCATCGTGCATGGTCTCCACACTGTGCCACAACGTGTTGAAGCCCCTTGTGCTTGCTATGTGATACTTGGTGTTCCCAAACCATTGTTTCCCCCTCTGACCATTTGTGACTCGTATTATGAGTTGTCAATGTTGACCACACACAGCGGATTTCTTTGGTCAAAGACAGTACATATGCCTACTTTGGTCGGTCATTGTACATGGTAGCCACACCGTGCTACTACTGAATGAAGGTTGTTGTACTTGGTAGTTGAGAACCAATACTCCCATAGCATTGTTTCTTGTCCTGACCATTTGTGACTCGTGTTATGGTTGGTCAACGTTGACCACCCATATTGAAGTTATGTGGTCATGATCAGTGACATATGCCTAGTTTGGTTGTTTGGTGTGCATATTAGCCACACCGTGCCACTACGTATTGAAGTTCTTTGTCCTTTCTAGTTAATACATAGGCTTCCCAAACCATTTTCTCTCCCTCTAACCATTTGTGACTCGTGTTATGAGTTGTCAATGTTGACCACACATAGTGGACTGATTTGGTTGTAGTCATTGACGTATGCATCCTTTGGTTGGTCACTGTGCACGCGAGCCATACCGTGCCACTGCTTGTTGAAGGTCTTTGTACTTCCTAGTTGATAACTAGTGTTCCCAACCCATTGTTCCTCCTCTGACCATTTGTGACTCGTGTTATGCGTTTTCAATGTTGACCACATGAAGTGAAATTCTTTCGTCATGGTCAGTGACAAATGCATACTTTGGGTGGTCACTATGCATTGAAGCCACATTGTGCCACTACATATTGAAGGCATTTGTACTTGCTAGTGTATAACTAGTATTCACAAACCATAACCTTCCACCCTGACCATTCCTGCCTCGTGTTGTGAGTTGTCAAAGTTTACCACATTTAGTGAAATTATTTGGTCATGGTCAGTGACATATGCCTACTTTGGTTGGTCATCGTGCATGGTCCCCAACCCGTGCCACAACGTATTGAAGCTCCTTGTGCTTGCTATGTGATACGTGGTGTTGCCAAACCATCGTTTCCCCCTCTGACCATTTGTGACTCCTATTATGAGTTGTCAACGTTGACCACACACATCAAATTTCTTTGGTCAAAGGCAGTAAATATGCCTACTTTGGTCGGTCATTGTGCATGGTAGCCACACCGCACTACTACTGACCGAATGTCATTGTACTTTGTAGTTGATAACCAATATTCTCATAGCATTGTTTCCTGTCCTGACCGTTTGTGACTCGTGTTATGGTTGGTCAACGTTGACCACCCATATTGAAATTCTTTGGTCATGATCAGTGACATATGCCTAGTCTGGTTGTTTGGTGTGCATATTAGCAACAACGTGCGACTATGTATTGAAGTTCTTTGTCCTTTCTAGCCAATATATGGGCTTCCCAATCCATTATATTCTTCTCTGACCAATTGTGACTCGTGTTATGCGTTTTCAACGTTGACCACATGAAGTGAAATTTGTTCCTCATGGTAAGTGACATATGCATACTTTGGTTGGTCACTGTGCATTGAAGCCACATTGTGCCACTATATATTGAAGGTATTTGTACTTGCTAGTATAAAACTTGTAGTCACAAACCATTACCTTCCACCCTGACCATTTGTGACTCGTGTTGTGAGTTGTCAAAGTTGACCACACTTAGTGACATTACTTGGTCATGGTCAGTGACATATGCCTACTTTGGTTGGTCATCGTGCATGGTATCCACACCGTGCCACAACGTATTGAAGCCCCTTATGCTTGCAATGTGATACTTGATGTTCCCAAACCATTGTTTCCCCCTCTAACCATTTGTGACTCCTATTATGAGTTGTCAACGTTGACCACACACATCGGATTTCTTTGGTCAAAGGCAGTACATATGCCTACTTTGGTCGGTCATTGTGCATGGTACCCACAGCGTGCTACTACTGACTGAAGGTCGTTGTACTTGGTAGTTGAGAACCGATATTCCCATAGCATTGTTTCCTGTCCTGCCCGTTTGTGACTCGTGTTATCGTTGGTCAACGTTGACCACCCATATTGAAGTTATGTGGTCATGATCAGTGACATATGCCTGGTTTGGTTGTTTGGTGTGCAGATTGGCCACACCGTGCCACTACTTATTGAAGTTCTTTGTCCTTTATAGTCAATACATAGGCTTCCCAAACCATTGTATCTCCCTCTGACCATTTGTGACTCGTGTTATGAGTTGTCAATGTTGACCACACATAGTGGACTTATTCGGTCGTAGTCAGTGACGTATGCATCCTTGGTTTGGTAACTGTGCATGCTAGCCATACCGTGCCACTGCTTGTTGAAGGTCTTTGTACTTCATAGTTTATAACCAGTGTCCCCAATCCGTTGTTTTCCCCTTTGACCATTTGTGACTCATGTTATGCGTTTTCAACATTGACCACATACGTGAATTTTGTTCGTCATGGTCAGTGACATATGCATACTTTGGTTGGTCACTGTGCATTGAGGGCACGTTGTGCCACTACATATTGAAGGTATTTGTACTTGCTAGTAGATAACTAGTATTCACGAACCATTACCTTCCACCCTAACCATTTGTGACTCGTGTTGTGAGTTGTCAAAGTTTACCACACTAAGTGACATTATTTGGTCATGGTCAGTGACATATGCCTACTTTGGTTGGTCATCGTGCATGGTCTGCACACCGTGCCACAAGGTATTGAAGCCCCTTGTGCTTGCTATGTGATACTTGGTGTTCCCAAACCATTGTTTCCCCCTCTGACCATTTGTGACTCGTTTTATGAGTTGTCAGCTTTGACCACACACAGCGGATTTCTTTGGTCAAAGGCAGTACATATGCCTACTTTGGTCGCTCGTTGTACATGGTAGCCACACCATGCTACTACTGACTGAAGGTCCTTGTTCTTGGTAATTGAGAACCGATATTCCCATAGCATTGTTTCCTGTCCTGCCCGTTTGTGACTCGTGTTATGGTTGGTCAACGTTGACCACCCATATTGAAATTATGTGGTCATGATCAGTGACATATGCCTAGTTTGGTTGTTTGGTGTGCATATTAGCCACACCGTGCCACTACGTATTGAAGTTCTTTGTCCTTTCTAGTCAAAACGTAGGCTTCCCAAACCATTTTCTCTCCCTCTGACCATGTGTGACTCGTGTTATGAGTTGTCAATGTTGACCACACATAGTGGACTTATTCGGTCGTAGTCAGTGACGTATGCATCCTTTGGTTGGTCACTGTGCACGCTAGCCATACCGTGCCACTGCTTGTTGAAAGTCTTTGTACTTCCTAGTTGATAACTAGTGTTCCCACCTTATTGTTTTCCCCTCTGGCCATTTGTGACTCGTGTTGTGCGTTTTCAACGCTGACCACATGAAGTGAAATTATTTCGTCATGATCAGTGACATATGCATACTTTGGGTGGTCACTGTGCATTGAAGCCACATTGTGCCACTACATATTGAAGGTATTTGTACTTGCTAGTAGATAACTAGTATTCACAAACCATTACCTTCCACCCTGACCATTTGTGACTCGTGTTGTGAGTTGTCAAAGTTTACCACACTTAGTGACATTATTTGGTCATGGTCAGTGACATATGCCTACTTTGGTTGGTCATCGTGCATGGTC
>SZWC01001266.1:277240-290185 GCA_023375785.1 Penium margaritaceum | reverse complement strand
TAACTAGTGTTCCCACCTTATTGTTTTCCCCTCTGGCCATTTGTGACTCGTGTTGTGCGTTTTCAACGCTGACCACATGAAGTGAAATTATTTCGTCATGATCAGTGACATATGCATACTTTGGGTGGTCACTGTGCATTGAAGCCACATTGTGCCACTACATATTGAAGGTATTTGTACTTGCTAGTAGATAACTAGTATTCACAAACCATTACCTTCCACCCTGACCTACTTTGACTCGTGTTGTGAGTTATCAAAGTTTACCACACTTAGTGACATTATTTGGTCATGGTCAGTGACATATGCCTACTTTGGTTGGTCATCATGCATAGTCCCCACACTGTGTCACAACGTATTGAAGCCCCTTGTGCTTGCTATGTGATATGTGGTGCTTCCAAACCATTGTTTCCCCCCTCTGACCATTTGTGACTCGTATTATGAGTTGTTAACGTGGACCACACACAGCGGATTTCTTTGGTCAAAGGCACTTAACATGCCTACTTTGGTTGGTCATTGTGCATGGTAGCCACACAGCGCTACTATTGAATGAAGGTCACTGTACTTGGTAGTTGAGAACCGATGTTCTCATAGCATTGTTTCATGTCCTGACCGTTTGTGACTTGTGTTATGGTTGGTCAATGTTGACCACCCATACTTAAATTCTATGGGCATGATCAGTCACATATGCCTAGTTTGATGGTTTGGTGTGCATATTAGCCATACCGTGCCACTATATACTGAAGTTCTTTGTCCTTTCTAGCCAATACATAGGCTTCCCAACCCATTGTATCTCTTTCTGACCATTTGTGACTCGTGTTTTGCGTTTTCAACGTTGACCACATGAATTGAAATTTGTTCGTCATGGTTAGTAACATATGCATACTTTGGTTGGTCCATGCGCATTGAAGCCACATTGTGCCACTACATATTGAAGGTATTTGTACTTGCTAGTAGATAACTAGTATTCACAAACCATTACCTTGCACCCTGACCATTTGTGGTTCGTGTTGTGAGTTGTCAAAGTTTACCACACTTAGTGACATTACTTGGTCATGGTCAGTGACATATGCCTACTTTGGTTGGTCATCGTACATGGCTTCCACACCGTGCCACAACGTATTGCTATGTGATCCTTGGTGTTCCCAAACCATTGTTTCTCCCTCTGACCATTTGTGACTCGTATTACGAGTTGTGAACGTTGACCACACACAGCGGATTTCTTTCGTTAAAGGCAGTACATATGCCTACTTTGGTCGGTCATTGTGCATGGTAGCGACACCGCGCTACTACTGACTGAAGGTCGTTGTACTTGGTAAATGAGAACCGATATTCCCATAGCATTGTTCCCTGTTCTGCCCGTTTGTGACTTGTGTTATGGTTTGTTAACGTTGACCACCCATATTGAAATTCTGTGGTCATGATCAGTGACATATGCCTAGTTTGGTTGTTTGGTGTGCATATTAGTCACGCCGTGGCACTACGTATTGAAGTTCTTTGTCCTTTCTAGTCAATACATAGGCTTCCCAAACCATTGTATCTCCCTCTGACCATTTGTGACTCGTGTTATGAGTTGTCAATGTTGACCACACATAGTGGACTTATTCGGTCGTAGTCGGTGACGTATGCATCCTTTGGTTGGTCACTATGCACACTAGCCATACCGTGCCACTGCTTGTTGAAGGTCTTTGTACTTGCTGGTTGATAACCAGTGTCCCCAGTCCATTGTTTTCCCCTCTCACCATTTGTGACTCGTGTTATGCGTTTTCAACATTGACCACATATGTGAAATATGTTCGTCATGGTTAGTGACATATGCATGCTTTGGTCGGTCACTGTGCATTGAGGCCACATTATGCCACTACATATTGAAGGTATTTGTACTTGCTAGTAGATAACTAGTATTCACAAACAATTACCTTCCACCCTGACCGTTTGTGACTCGTGTTGTGAGTTGTCAAAGTTTACCACACTTGGTGACATTATTTGGTCATGGTCTGTGACATATGCCTCCTTTGGTTGGTCATCGTGCATGGTCCCCACACCGTGCCACAATGTATTGAAGCCCCTTGTGCTTGCTATGTGATACGTGGTGTTCCCAACCCATTGTTTCCCCCTCTGACCATTTGTGACTCGTATTATGAGTTGTCAACGTTGACCACACACAGTGGATTTCTTTGGTCAAAGGCAATACATATGCCTTTTTTGGTCGGTCATTGTGCATGGTAGCCACACTGTGCTACTACTGAATGAAGGTTGTTGTACTTGGTAGTTGAGAACCGATATTCCCATAGCATTGTTTCCTGTCCTGACCGTTTGTGACTCGTGTTATGGGTGGTCAACTTTGACCACCCATATTGAAATTATGTGGTCATGATCAGTGACATATGACTAGTTTGGTTGTTTGGTGTGCTTATTAGCCACACCGTGCCACTACGTATTGAAGTTCCTTGTCCATTCTAGTCAATACATAGGTTTCCCAAACCATTTTCTCTCCATCTGACCATTTGTGACTCGTGTTATGAGTTGTCAATGTTGACCACACATAGTGGACTTATTTGCTCGTAGTCAGTGACGTATGCATCATTTGGTTGGTCAATGTGCACGCTAGCCATACCGTGCCACTGCTTGTTGAAGGTCTTTGTACTTCCTGGTTGATAACTAGTGTTCCAACCCCATTGTTTTCCCCTCTGACCATTTGTGACTCGTGTTATGCGTTTTCAACGTTGACCACATGAAGTGAAATTCTTTCGTCATGGTCAGTGACATATGCCTACTTTGGGTGGTCACTGTGCATTGAAGCCAAATTGTGCCACTACATATTGAAGATATTTGTACTTGCTAGTAGATAACTAGTATTCACAAACCATTACCTTCCACCCTGATTATTTGTGACTCGTGTTGTGAGTTGTCAAAGCTTACCACACTTAGTGACATTATTTGGTCATGGTCAGTGACATATCCCTGCTTTAATTGGTCATCGTGCATGGTCCCCACACCGTGCCACAACGTATTGAAGCCCCTTGTGCTTGCTATGTGATAATTGGTGTTCCCAAACCATTGTTTCCCCCTCTGACCATTTGTGACTCGTATTATGACTTGTCAACGTGGACCATACACAGCGGGTTTCTTTGGTCAAAGGCAGTAAATATGCCTACTTTAATCGGTCATTGTGCATGGTAGCCACACCACGCTACTACTGACTGAAGGTCATTGTACTTGGTAGTTGAGAACCGATATTCCCATAGCATTGTTTCCTGTCCTGACCGTTTGTGACTCGTGTTATGGTAGGTCAACGTTGACCACCCATATTGAAATTATGTGGTCATGATCAGTGACATATGCCTACTTTGGTCGGTCATTGTGCATGGTAGCCACACCACGCTACTACTGACTGAAGGTCATTGTACTTGGTAGTTGAGAACCGATATTCCCATAGCATTGTTTCCTGTCCTGACCGTTTGTGACTCGTGTTATGGTTGGTCAACGTTGACCACCCATATTGAAATTATGTGGTCATGATCAGTGACATATGCCTAGTTTGGTTGTTTGGTGTGCACATTAGCCACACCGTGCCACTATGTATTGAATTTCTTTGTCCTTTCTAGTTAACACATAGTCTTCCCAAACCATTTTCTCTCCCTCTGACCATTTGTGACTCGTCTTATGTGTTGTCAATGTTGACCACACATCGTGGACTTATTCGGTCGTAGTCAGTGACGTATGCATCCTTTGGTTGGTCACTGTGCACGCTAGCCATACCGTGCCACTGCTTGTTGAACGTCTTTGTACTTCCTAGTTGATAACTAGTGTTACCAACCCATTGTTTTCCCCCTCTGACCATTTGTGACTCGTGTTATGCATTTTCAACGTTGACCACATGAAGTGAAAGTCTTTCATCATGGTCAGTGACATATGCATACTTTGGGTGGTCACTGTGCATTGAAGCCACATTGTGCCACTACATATTGAAGTTATTTGTACTTGCTATTAGATAACTAGTATTCACAAACCATTACCTTCCACCCTGACCATTTGTGACTCGTGTTGTGAGTTGTCAAAGGTTACCACACTTAGTGACATTATTTGGTCATGGTCAGCGACATGTGCCTACTTTGGTTGGTCATCGTGCATGGTCTCCACACCGTGCCACAACGTATTGAAGCCCCTTGTGCTTGCTATGTGATACTTGGTGTTCCCAAACCATTGATTCCCCCTCTGACCATTTGTGACTCGTATTATGAGTTGTCAACGTTGACCACACACAGCGGATTTCTTTGGTCAAAGGCAGTACATATGCTTACTTTGGTCGGTCATTGTACATGGTTGCCACACCGTGCTACTACTGAATGAAGGTCGTTGTACTTGGTAGTTGAGAACCGATATTCCCATAGCATTGTTTCCTGTCCTGACTGTTTGTGATTCGTTTCATGGTTGGTCAACGTTGACCACGCAGATTGAAATTATGTGGTTATGACCAGTGACATATGCCTAGTTTGGTTGTTTGGTGTGCATGTAAGCCACACCGTGCCACTACGTATTGAAGTTCTTTGTCCTTTCTAGTCAATACATAGGCTTCCCAAACCATTTTCTCTCCCTCTGACCATTTGTGACTCGTGTTATGAGTTATCAATGTTGACCACACATATTGGACTTACTCGGTCGTAGTCAGTGACGTATGCATCCTTTGGTTAGTCACTGTGCACGCTAGCCATACATTGCCACTGCTTGTTCAAGGTCTTTGTACTTGCTAGTTGATAACTAGTGTTCCCAACCCATTGTTTTCCCCTCTGACCATTTGTGACTCGTTTTATGCGTTTTCAAAGTTGACCACATGAAGTGAAATTCTTTCGTCATGGTCAGTGACATATGCATACTTCGGGTGGTCACTCTGCATTGAAGCCACATTGTGCCACTACATATTGAAGGTATTTGTACTTGCTAGTAGATAACTAGTATTCACAAACCATTACCTTCCACCCTGACCATTTGTGACTCGTGTTGTGAGCTGTCAAAGTTTACCACACTTAGTGACATTATTTGGTCATGGACAGTGACATATACCTACTTTGGTTGGTCATCATGCATGGTCTCCACACCGTGCCACAACGTATTGAAGTCCCTTGTGCTTGCTATGTGATACTTGGTGTTCCCAAACCATTGTTTCCCCCTCTGACCATTTGTGACTCGTATTATGAGTTGTCAACGTTGACCACACACAGCGGATTTCTTTGGTCAAAGGTAGTACACATGCCTACTTTGGTCGGTCATTGTTCATGGTAGCCACACCATGCTACTACTGACTGAAGGTCGTTGTACTTGGTAGTTGAGAACCAATATTCCCATAGCATTGTTTTCTCTTCTTACCGTTTCTGACTCGTGTTATGGTTGGTCAACATTGACCACCCATATTGAGATTGTGTGGTCATGATCAGTGACATATGCCTAGTTTGGTTGTTTGGTGTGCATATTAGCCACACCGTGCCACAACGTATTGAAGTTCTTTGTCCTTTCTAGTCAAGACATAGGCTTCCCAAACCATTGTCTCTCCCTCTTACCATTTGTGACTCGTGTTATGAGTTGTCAATGTTGACCACACGTAGTGGACTCATTCGGTCGTAGTCAGTGACGTATGCATCCTTTGGTTGGTCACTATGCACGCTAGCCATACCGTGCCACTGCTTGATGAAGGTCTTTGTACTTGCTAGTTGATAGGTAGTGTCCCCAATGCATTGTTTTCCCCTTTAACCATTTGTGACTCGTGTTATGCGTTTTCAACATTGACCACATACGTGAAATTCATTGGTCATGGTTAGTGACATATGCATACTTTGGTTGGTCACTGTGCATTGGGGCCACATTGTGCCACTACATATTGAAGGTATTTGTACTTTCTAGTAGATAACTAGTATTCACAAACCATTACCTTCCAACCTGACCATTTGTGACTCGTGTTGTGAGTTGTCAAAGTTTACCACACTTAGTGACAATTTTTGGTCATGGTCAGTGACATATGCCTACTTTGGTTGGTCATTGTGCATGGTCTCCACACCGTGCCACAACGTATTGAAGCCCCTTGTGCTTGCTATATGATACTTGGTGTTCCCAAACCATTGTTTCCCCCTCTGACCATTTGTGAATCGTATTATGAGTTGTCAACGTTGACCACGTACAGCTGATTTCTTTGGTAAAAGGCAGTACATATGCGTACTTTGGTCGGTCATTGTACATGGTAGCCACACCGTGCTACTACTGAATGAAGGTCTTTGTACTTGGTAGTTGAGAGCCGATATTCCCATAGCATTGTTTCCTGTCTTGACCGTTTGCGACTCGTGTTATGGTTGGTCAACGTTGACCACACATATTGAGATTATGTCGTCATGATCAGTGACATATGCATAGTTTGGTTGTTTGGTGTGCATGTTAGCCACACCGTGCCACTACGTATTGAAGTTCTATGTCCTTTCTAGTCAATACATAGGCTTCTCAAACCATTTTCTCTCCCTCTGACCATTTTTGACTCGTGTTATGAGTTGTCAATGTTGACCACACATAGTGGACTTATTCGGTCGTAGTCAGTGACGTATGCATCCTTTTATTGGTCACTGTGCATGCCAGCCATACCGTGCCACTGCTTGTTGAAGTTCTTTGTACTTCCTAGTTGATAACTAGTGTTCCCAACCCATTGTTTTCCCCTCTGACCACTTGTGACTCGTGTTATGCATTTTCAACGTCGACGACATGAAGTGAAATTCTTTCGTCATGGTCAGGGACGTATGCATACTTTGGGTGGTCACTGTGCATTTAAGCCACATTGTGCCACTACATATTGAAGGTATTTGTACTTGCTAGTAGATAACTAGTATTCACAAACCATTACCTTCCACCCTGACCATTTGTGACTCGTGTTGTGAGTTGTCAAAGTTTACCACACTCAGTGACATTATTTGGTCATGGTCAGTGACATATGCCTACTTTGATTGGTCATCGTGCATGGTCTCCACACCGTGCCACAACGTATTGAAGTCCCTTGTGCTTGCTATGTGATACTTGGTGTTCCCAAACCATTGTTTCCCCCTCTGACCATTTGTGACTCATGTTATGCGTTTTCAACGTTGACCACATGAAGTGAAATTTGTTCGTCATGGTTAGTGACATATGCATACTTTGGTTGGTCACTGTGCATTGAAGCCACATTGTGCCACTACCTATTGAAGGTATTTGTACTTGCTAGTAGATAACTAGTATTCACAAACCATTACCTTCCACCCTGACCATTTGTGACTCGTGTTGTGAGTTGTCAAAGTTTACCACACTCAGTGACATTATTTGGTCATGGTCAGTGACATATGCCTACTTTGATTGGTCATCGTGCATGGTCTCCACACCGTGCCACAACGTATTGAAGCCCCTTGTGCTTGCTATGTGACATGTGGTGCTCCCAAACCATTGTGTTCCCCTCTGACCATTTGTGACTCGTATTATGAGTTGTCAACGGGGACCACACACAGCAGATTTCTTTGGTCAAAGGCACTAGATATGCCTACTTTGTTCGGTCATTGTGCATGGTAGTCACACCGCGCTACTAATGACTGAAGGTCATTGTACTTGGTAGTCGAGAACCGATATTCTCATATTATTGTCTCCTCTCCTTACCATTTGTGACTCGTGTTATGGTTGGTGAACGTTGACCACCCCTATTGAAATTCTCTCGTCATGATCAGTGACATATGCCTCGTTTGATTGTTTGGTGTGCATATTAGCCACACTGTGCCACTACGTATTGAAGTTATTTGTCCTTTCTAGCCAATACATAGGCTTCCCAATCCATTGTTTTCCCCTCCGACCATTTGTGACTCGTGTTATGCGTTTTCGACGTTGACCACATGAAGTGAAATTTGTTCGTCATGGTTAGTGACATATGCATACTTTGGTTGGTCACTGTGCATTGAAGCCACATTGTGCCACTACCTATTGAAGGTATTTGTACTTGCTAGTAGATAACTAGTATTCACAAACCATTACCTTCCACCCTGACCATTTGTGACTCGTGTTGTGAGTTGTCAAAGTTTACCACACTTAGTGACATTTCTTGGTCATGGTCAGTGACATATGCCTTCTTTGGTTGGTCATCGTGCATGGTCTCCACACCGTGCCACAACGTATTGAAGTCCCTTGTGCTTGCTATGTGATACTTGGTGTTCCAAAACCATTGTTTCCCCCTCTGACCATTTGTGACTCGTATTATGAGTTGTCAACGTTGACCACACGCAGCGGATTTCTTTGGTCAAAGGCAGTACGTATGCTTACTTTGGTCGGCCGTTGTGCATGGTAGCCACCCCGTGCTACTACTGAATGAATGGTTGCTGTACTTGGTACTTGAGAACCGATATTCCCATAGCATTGTTTCTTGTCCTGACCGTTTGTGACTCGTGTTATGGTTGGTCACCATTGACCACCCATATTGAAATTTTGTGGTCATGATCAGTGACATATGCCTAGTTTGGTTGTTTGGTGTGCATATTAGCCACACCGTGCCACTACGTATTGAAGTTCTTTGTCCTTTCTAGTCAATACATGGGCTTCCCAAACCATTTTCTCTCCCTGTGACCATTTGTGGCTCATGTTATGAGTTTTCAATGTTGACCACACACAGTGGACTTATGCGGTCGTAGTCAGTGACGTATGCATCCTTTGGTTGGTCACTGTGCACGCTAGCCAAACCGTGCTACTGCTTGTTGAAGGTCTTTGTACTTCCTAGTTGAAAACTAGTGTTCCCAACCCATTGTTTTCCCCTCTGACCATTTGTGACTCGTGTTATGCGATTTCAACGTTGACCACATGAAGTGAAACTCTTTCGTCATGGTTAGTGACATATGCATACTTTGGGTGGTCATTGTGCATTGAAGCCACATTGTGCCACTACATATTGAAGGTATTTGTACTTGCTACTAGGTTACTAGTATTCACAAACCATTACCTTCCACCCTGACCATTTGTGACTCGTGTTGTGAGTTGTCAACGTTTACAACACTTAATGATATTTTTTGGTCATGGTCTGTGACATAAGCATAATTTGGTTGGTCATCCTGCATGGTCCCCACACCGTCGCACAACCTATTTAAGCCCCTTGTGCTTGCTATGTGATACGTGGTGTTCCCAAACCATTGCTTCCCCCTCTGACCATTTGTGACTCGTATTATGTGTTGTCAACGTGGATCACACACAGCGGATTTCTTTGGTCAAAGGCAGTAAATATGCCTACATTGGTCGGTCATTGTGCATAGTAGCCACACCGCGCTACTACTGACTGAAGGTCATTGTACTTGGTAGTTGAGAACTGATATTCTCATAGCAGTGTTTCCTCTCCTGACCGTTTGTGACTGGTGTTATGGTTGGTCAACGCTGACCACCCATATTCAAGTTATCTGGTCATGATCAGTGACATATGCCTAGTTTGATTGATTGGTGTGCATATGAGCCGCACCGTGCCACTTTGTATTCAAGTTCTTTGTCCTTTCTAGCCAATACATAGGCTTCCCAATCCATTGTTTTCCCCTCTGACCATTTGTGACTCGTGTTATGCGTTTTCAACGTTGACCACATGAAGTGAAATCTGTTCGTCATGGTTAGTGACATGTGCATACTTTGGTTGGTCACTGTGCATTGAAGCCACATTGTGCCACTACATATTGAAAATATTTGTACTTGCTAGTAGATAACTAGTATTCACAACCCATTACCTTCCACCCTGACCATTTGTGACTCGTGTTGTGAGTTGTCAACGTTTACCACACTTAGTGACATTATTTGGTCATGGTGAGAAACATATAACTACTTTGGTTGGTCATCGTGCATGGTCTCCATACCGTGCCACAACGTATTGAAGCCCCTTGTGCTTGCTATGTGATACTTGGTGTTCCCAAACCATTGTTTCCCCCTCTGACCATTTGTGACTTGTATTATGAGTTGTCAACGTGGACCACACACAGCGGATCTCTTTGGTCAAAGGCAGTAAATATGCCTACTTTGGTCGGTCATTGTGCATGGTAGCCACACCGCGCTACTACTGACTGAAGATCATTGTACTTGGTAGTTGAGAACCAATATTCTCATAGCATTGTTCCCTCTTCTTATTGTTTGTGACTCGTGTTATGGTTGGTCAACGTTGACCACCCATATTGAAATTCTCTGGTCATGATCAGTGACATATGCCTAGTTTAATTGTTTGGTGTGCATATTAGCCACACCGTGCCACTACGTTTTGAAGTTCTTTGTCCTTTCTAGCCAATACATAAGCTTCCCAATCCATTGTTTTCCCATCAGACCATTTGTGACTCGTGTTATGCGTTTTCAACGTTGACCACATGAAGTGAAATTTGTTCGTCATGGTTAGTGACATATGCATTTTTTGGTTGGTCACTGTGCATTGAAGCCACATTGTGCCACTACATATTGAAGGTATTTGTACATGCTAGTAGATAACTACTATTCACAAACCATTACCTTCCACCCTGACCATTTGTGACTCGTATTATGAGTTGTCAACGTTGACCACACACAACGGATTTCTTTGGTCAAAGGCAGTAAACATGCCTACTTTAGTCGGTCATTGTGCATGGTAGCCACACCGCGCTACTACCGACTGAAGGTCATTGTACTTGGTAGTTGAGAACCATATTCCCATAGCATTGTTTCCCGTCCTGGCCGTTTGTGACTCGTGTTATGGGTGGTCAACGTTGACCAACCATATTGAGATTATGTCGTCATGATCAGTGACATATGCCTAGTTTAATTGTTTGGTGTGCATATTAGCCACACCGTGCCACTACGTATTGAAGTTCTTTGTCCTTTCTAGCCAATACATAAGCTTCCCAATCCATTGTTTTCCCATCAGACCATTTGTGACTCGTGTTGTGAGTTGTCAAAGTTTACCACACTTAGTGACATTATTTGGTCATGGTCAGTGACATATGCCTACTTTGGTTGGTCATCGTGCATGGCCTCCACACCGTGCCACAACGTATTGAAGCCCCTTGTGCTTGCTATGTGATACTTGGTGTTCCCAACCCATTGTTTCCCCCTCTGACCATTTGTGACTCGTATTATGAGTTGTCAACGTTGACCACACACAGCGGATTTCTTTGGTCAAAGGCAGTACATATGCCTTCTTTGGTCGGTCATTGTACATGGTAGCCACACCATGCTACTACTGAATGAAGGTCGTTGTACTTGGTAGTTGAGAACCATATTCCCATAGCATTGTTTCCCGTCCTGGCCGTTTGTGACTCGTGTTATGGTTGGTCAACGTTGACCACCCATATTGGAACTATGTGGTCATGATCAGTGACATATGCCTAGTTTGGTTGTTTTGTGTGCATGTTATCCACACCGTGCCACTACGTATTGAAGTTCTTTGTCCTTTCTAGTCAATACATAGGTTTCCCAAACCATTCTCTCTCCCTCTGACCATTTGTGACTCGTGTTATGAGTTGTCAATGTTGACCACACATAGTGGACTTATTCGGTTGTACTCAGTGACGTATGCATCATTTGGTTGGTCACTGTGCATTGAAGCTACATTGTGCCACTACACATTGAAGGCAATTGTACTTGCTAGTAGATAACTAGTATTCACAACCCATTACCTTCCACCCTGACCATTTGTGACTCGTGTTGTGAGTTGTCAAAGTTTACCACACTTAGTGACATTACTTGGTCATGGTCAGTGACATATGCCTACTTTGGTTGGTCATCGTGAATGGTCTCCCCACTGTGCCACAACGTATTGAAGCCCCTTGTGCCTGCGATGTGATACTTGGTGTTCCCAAACCATTGTTTCCCCCTCTGACCATTTGTGACTCGTTTTATGAGTTGTCAACGTTGACCACACACAACGGATTTCTTTGGTCAAAGGCAGTACATATGCCTACTTTGGTCGGTCATTGTGCATGGTAGCCACACCGTGCCACTACGTATTGAAGTTCTTTGTCCTTTCTAGCCAATACATAAGCTTCCCAATCCATTGTTTTCCCATCAGACCATTTGTGACTCGTGTTATGCGTTTTCAACGTTGACCACATGAAGTGAAATTTGTTCGTCATGGTTAGTGACATATGCATTTTTTGGTTGGTCACTGTGCATTGAAGCCACATTGTGCCACTACATATTGAAGGTATTTGTACATGCTAGTAGATAACTACTATTCACAAACCATTACCTTCCACCCTGACCATTTGTGACTCGTGTTGTGAGTTGTCAAAGCTTACTATTCTTACTGACATTACTTGGTCATGGTCAGTGACATATGCCTACTTTGGTTGGTCATCGTGCATGGCCTCCACACCGTGCCACAACGTATTGAAGCCCCTTGTGCTTGCTATGTGATACTTGGTGTTCCCAAACCATTGTTTCCCCCTCTGACCATTTGTGACTCGTTTTATGAGTTGTCAACGTTGACCACACACAACGGATTTCTTTGGTCAAAGGCAGTACATATGCCTACTTTGGTCGGTCATTGTGCATGGTAGCCACACCGCGCTACTACTGACTGAAGGTCATTGTACTTGGTAGTTGAGAACCAATATTCTCATAGCATTGTTCCCTCTTCTTACTGTTTGTGACTCGTGTTATGGTTGGTCAACGTTGACCACCCATATTGAAATTCTCTGGTCATGATCAGTGACATATGCCTAGTTTAATTGTTTAGTGTGCATATTAGCCACACCGTGCCACTACGTATTGAAGTTCTTTGTCCTTTCTAGCCAATACATAAGCTTCCCAATCCATTGTTTTCCCATCAGACCATTTGTGACTCGTGTTATGCGTTTTCAACGTTGACCACATGAAGTGAAATTTGTTCGTCATGGTTAGTGACATATGCATTTTTTGGTTGGTCACTGTGCATTGAAGCCACATTGTGCCACTACATATTGAAGGTATTTGTAC
>SZWC01001266.1:256089-270422 GCA_023375785.1 Penium margaritaceum | reverse complement strand
AAATTCTTTCGTCATGGTCAGTGACATATGCAAACTTTGGGTGGTCACTATACATTGAAGCCACATTGTGCCACTACATATTGAAGGTATTTTTACTTGCTAGTAGATAACTAGTATTCACAAACCATTACCTTCCACCCCGACCATTTGTGACTCGTGTTGTGAGTTGTCAACGTTTACCACACTTATTGACATTACTTGGTCATGGTCAGTGACATATGCCTACTTTGGTTGGTCATCGTGCATGGTCTCCACACCGTGCCACAACGTATTGAAGCCCCTTGTGCTTGCTATGTGATACTTGGTGTCCCCAAACCATTGTTTCCCCCTCTGACCATTTGTGACTCGTATTATGAGTTGTCAACGTTGACCACACACAGCGGAGTTCTTTGGTCAAAGGCCGTACATATGCCTACTTTGGTCGGTCATTGTGCATGGTAGCTACACTGTGCTTCTACTGACTGAAGGTCATTGTACTTGGTAGTTGAGAACCGATATTCCCATAGCATTGTTTCCTGTCCTGCCCGTTTGTGACTCGTGTTATGGTTGGTCAACGTTGACCACCCAAATTGAAATCCTGTGGTCATGATCAGTGACATATGCCTAGGTTCGTTGTTTTGTGTGCATATTAGGCACACTGTGCCACTACGTATTGAAGTTCTTTGTCCTTTCTAGTCAATACACAGGCTTCCCAAACCATTGTATCTCCCTCTGACCATTTGTGACTCGTGTTATGAGTTGTCAATGTTGACCACACACAGTGGACTTATTCGGTCGTAGTCAGTGACGTATGCATCCTTTGGTTGGTCACTGTGCACTCTAGCCATACCGTGCCACTGCTTGTTGAAGGTCTTTGTACTTGCTAGTTGATAACTAGTGTCCCCAATCCATTGTTTTCCCCTCTGACCATTTGTGACTCGTGTGATGCGTTTTCAACATTGACAACATACGTGAAATCTGTTCGTCATGGTTAGTGACATATGCATACTTTGGTTGGTCATCGTGCATGGTCTCCACACCGTGCCACAACGTATTGAAGCCCCTTGTGCCTGCTATGTGATACTTGGTGTTCCCAAACCATTGTTTCCCCCTCTGACCATTCGTGACAAGTGTTATGAGTTGTCAACGTTTACCACACACAGCGGATTTCTTTGGTCAAAGGTAGTACATATGCCTACTTTGATCGGTCATTGTACATGGTAGCCACACCGTGCTACTACTGAATGAAGGTCGTTGTACTTGGTAGTTGTGAACGGATATTCCCATAGCATTGTTTCCTGTCCTGAACTTTTGTGATTCGTGTTATGGTTGGTCATTGTTGACCATCCTTATTGAAATTTAGTGGTCATGATCAGTGACATATGCCTAGTTTGGTTATTTGGTGTGCATATTAGCCACACCGTGCCACTACGTATTGAAGTTCTTTGTCCTTTCTAGTCAATACATAGGCTTCCCAAACCATTGTATCTCCCTCTGACTGTTTGTAACTCGTGTTATGAGTTGTCAATGTTGACCACACATAGTGGACTTCTTCGGTCGTAGTCAGTGAGGTATGCATCTTTGGTTGGTCACTGTACACGCTAGCCATACCGTGCCACTGCTTGTTGAAGGTCTTTGTTCTTCCTAGTTGAAAACTAGTGTTCCCAATCCACTGTTTTCAACTCTGACCATTTGTGTCTCATGGTATACGTTCTCAACGTTGACCACATGAAGTGAAATTCTTTCGTCATGGTCAGTGACATATGCATTCTTTGGGTTGTCACTGTGCATTGAAGCCACATTGTGCCACTACATATTGAAGGTATTTGTACTTGCTAGTAGATAACTAGTATTCACAAACCATTACCTTCCACCCTGACCATTTGTGACTCGTGTTGTGAGTTGTCAAAGTTCACCACACTTAGTGACATTATTTGGTCATGGTCAGTGACATATGCCTTCTTTGGTTGGTCATCGTGCATGGTCCCCACACCGTGCCACAACGTATTGAAGCCCCTTGTGCTTGTTAGGTGATACGTGGTGTTCCCAAACCATTCTTTCCCCCTCTGACCATTTGTGACTCGTGTTATGAGTTGTCAACGTGGACCACACACAGCGGATTCCTTTGGTCAAAGGCAGTAAATATGCCTACTTTGGTCGGTCATTGTGCATGGTACCCACACCGCGCTACTACCGACTGAAGGTCATTGTACTTGGTAGTTGAGAACAGATATTCTCATAGCATTGTTTCCTCTTCTGACCATTTGTGACTCGTGTCATGGTTGGTCAACGTTGACCACCCATATTGAAATTCTCTGGTCATGATCAGTGACATATGCCTAGTTTGATTGTTTGGTGTGCATATTAGCCACACCGTGTCACTACGTATCAAAGTTCGTTGTCCTTTCTAGCCAATACATAGGCTGCCCAATCCATTGTTTCCCCCTCTGACCATTTGTGACTCTTGTTATGTGTTTTCAATGTTGACCACATGAAGTGAAATTTGTCCGTCATGGTTAGTGACATATGCATACTATGGTTGGTCACTGTGCATTGAAGCCACGTTGTGCCACTACATATTGAAGATATTTATACTTGCTAGTATATAACTAGTATTCACAAACCATTACCTTCCAACCTGCCCATTTGTGACTCGTTCTGTGAGTTGTCAAAGTTTACCACACTTAGTGACATTACTTGGTCATGGTCATAACATATGCCTACTTTGGTTGGTCATCGTGCATGGTCTCCACACCGTGCCACAACCTATTGAAGCCCCTTGTGCTTGCTATGTGATACTTGATGTTCCTAAAGCATTGTTTCCCCGTCTGACCATTTGTGACTCGTATTATGAGTTGTCAACGTTGACCACACACAACGGATTTCTTTGGTCAACGGAAGTATATATGCTTACTTTGGTCAGTCGTTGTGCATGGGAGCCACACCGTGCTACTACTGCCTGAAGGTCGTTCTACTTGGTAGTTGAGAACCGATATTCTCATAGCATTGTTTCCTCTCCTGACCGTTTGTGACTCGTGATATGGTTGGTCAACGTTGACCACCCATGTTGAAGTTCTGTGGTCATGATCAGTGACATATGCCTAGCTTGATTGTTTTGTGTCCATATTAGCCACACCATGCCACTACGTATTGAAGTTCTTTGTCCTGTCTAGCCAGTACATAGGCTTACCAAACCATTGTCTCTCCCTCTGACCATTTCTGACTCGTGTTATGAGTTGTCAATGTTGAGCACACATAGTGGACTTATTCGGTTGTAGTCAGTGACGTATGCATCCTTTGGTTCGTCACTGTGCACGCTACCCATACCGTGCCCAGCTTGTTGAAGGTCTTTGTACTTCCTAGTTGATAACTAGTGTTTTCAACCCATTGTTTTCCCCATTGACCATTTGTGACACGTGTTATGTGTTCTCAACGTTGACCACATGAAGTGAAATTCCTTCGTCATGTTCAGTGACATATGCATACTTTGGTTGGTCACTGTGCATTGAAGCCACATTGTGCCACTACATATTGAAGGTATTTGTACTTGCTAGTACATAACTAGTATTCACAAACCATTACCTTCCACCCTGACCATTTGTGACTCGTGTTGTGAGCTGTCAAAGTTTACCACGCTTAGTGACATTATTTGGTCATGGTCAGTGACATGTGCCTACTTTGGTTGGTCATCGTGCATGGTCCCCACACCGTGCCACAATGTATTGAAGCCCCTTGTGCTTGCTATGTGATTCGTGGTGTTCCCAAACCATTGTTTCCCCCTCTGACCATTTGTGACTTGTATTATGAGCTGTCAATGTGGACCACACACAGCGGATTTCTTTGGTCAAAGGCAATACATATGCCTACTTTGGTCGGTCAATGTGCATGGTAGCCACACCGTGCTACTACTGACAGAAGGTTGTTCTACTTGGTAGTTGAGAACCGATATTCTCATAGCGTTGTTTCCTCTCCTGACCGTTTGTGGCCCGTGTTATGGTTGGTCAACGTTGACCACCCATATTGAAATTATGTGGTCATGATCAGTAACATATGCCTAGTTTGGTTGTTTTGTGTGCATGTTAGCCACACCGTGCCACTACCATCTAAGTTCTTTGTGCTTTCTAGAAAATACATAGGCTTACTAAACCATTTTCTATCCCTCTGACCATTTGTGACTCGTGTTATGAGTTGTCAATGTTGACCACACACAGTGGACTTGTTCGGTCGTAGTGAGTGACGTATGCATCCTTTGGTTGGTCACTGTGCACGCTAGCCATACCGTGGCACTACTTGTTGAAGGTCTTTGTACTTCCTAGTTGATAACTAGTGTTCCCAACCCATTGTTTTTCCCTTTGACCATCTGTGACTCTTGTTATGCGTTTTCAACGTTGACCACATGAAGTGAAATTCTTTCGTCATGTTTAGTGACATATGCATACTTTGGTTGGTCACTGTGCATTGAAGCCACATTGTGCCACTATATATTGAATGTATTTGTACTTGCTAGTAGATAACTAGTATTCCCAAACCATTACCTTCCACCCTGACCATTTGTGACTCGTGTTGTGAGTGTTCAAAGTTTACCACACTTAGTGACATTACTTTGTCATGGTCAGTGACATATGCCTACTTTGGTTGGTCATTGTGCATGGTCTCCACACCATGCCACAACGTATTGAAGCCCCTTGTGCTTGGTATGTGATTCGTTGTGTTCCCAAACCATTGTTTCCCCCTCTGACCATTTGTGACTCGTATTATGAATTGTCAACATGGACAACACACAGCGGATTACTTTGGTCAAAGGCAGTACATAGGCCTACTTTGGTCGGTCGTTGTGCATGGTAGCCACACTGTGCTACTATTTGACTGAAGGTCGTTCTACTTGGTAGTTGAGAACCGGTATTCTCATAGCATTGTTTCCTCTCCTAACCATTTGTGACCCGTGTTATGGTTGGTCAACGTTGACCACCCATATTGAAATTCTCTGGTCATGATCAGTGACATATGCCTAGTTTGATTGTTTGGTGTGCATATTAGCCACAACGTGCCACTACGTATTGAAGCTCTTTGTCCTATGTAGCCAGTACATAGGCTTCCAAATCCATTGTTTTCCCCTCTGACCATTTGTGACTCGTGTTATGCGTTTTCAACGTTGACCACATGAAGTAAAACTTGTTCGTCATGGTTATTGACATATGCATACTTTGGTTGGTCACTCTGCATTAAAGTCACATTGTGCCACTACATATTGAAGGTATTTGTACTTTCTAGTAGATAACTAGTATTCACAAACCATTACCTTCCACACTGACCATTTGTGACTCGTGTTGTGACTTGTCAAAGTTTACCTCACTTAGTGACATTATTTGGTCATGGTCAGTGACATATGCCTACTTTGGTTGGTCATTGTGCATGGTTTCCACACCGTGCCACAACATATTGACGCCCCTTGTGCTTGCTATGTGATACTTGATGTTCCCAACTCATTGTTCCCCCGTCTGACCATTTGTGACTCGTATCATGAGTTGTCAACATTGACCACACACAACGGATTTCTTTGGTCAACGGAAGTATGTATGCCTACTTCGGTCGGTCATTGCGCATGGTAGCCACACCGTGCTACTACTGACTGAAGGTCGTTCTACTCGGTAGTTGAGAACCGATGTTCTCATAGCATTGTTTCCTCTTCTAACCGTTTGTGACTCGTGCTATGGTTGGTCAACGTTGACCACCCATATTGAAGTTCTGTGGTCATGATCAGTGACATATGCCTAGCTTGATTGTATTGTGTGCATATTAGCCACACCGTGCCACTACGTATTGAAGTTCTTTGTCCTGTCTAGCCAGTACATAGGCTTACCAAACCATTGTCTCTCCCTCTGACCATTTGTGACTCGTGTTATGAGTTGTCAATGTTGAGTACACATAGTGGACTTATTCGGTCGTAGTTAGTGACGTTTGCATCCTTTGGTTCGTCACTGTGCACACTAGCCATACCGTGCCCAGCTTGTTGAAGGTCTTTGTANTCCCCTTTGACCATTTGTGACACGTGTTATGTTTTCTCAACGTTGACCACATGAAGTGAAATTCTTTCGTCATGTTCAGTGACATATGCATACTTTGGTTGGTCACTGTGCATTGAAGCCACATTGTGCCACTACATATTGAAGGTATTTGTACTTGCTAGTACATAACTAGTATTCACAACCCATTACCTTCCACCCTGACCATTTGTGACTCGTGTTGTGAGCTGTCAAAGTTTACCACGCTTAGTGACATTATTTGGTCATGGTCAGTGACATGTGCCTACTTTGGTTGGTCATCGTGCATGGTCCCCACACCGTGCCACAATGTATTGAAGCCCCTTGTACTTGCTATGTGATTTGTGGTGTTCCCAAACCATTGTTTCCCCCTCTGACCATTTGTGACTTGTATTATGAGCTGTCAACGTGGACCACACACAGCGGATTTCTTTGGTCAAAGGCAGTACATATGCCTGCTTTGGTCGGTCAATGTGCATGGTAGCCACACCGTGCTACTACTGACTGAAGGGTGTTCTACTTGGTAGTTGAGAACCGATTTTCTCATAGCGTTGTTTCCTCTCCTGACCGTTTGTGACCGGTGTTATGGTTGGTCAACGTTGACCACCCATATTCAAATTCTGTGGTCATGATCAGTGACATATGCCTAGTTTGGTTGTTTTGTGTGCATATTAGCCATACCGTGCCACTACGTCTTGAAGTTCTTTGTCCTTTCTAGAAAATACATAGGCTTACAAAACCATTTTCTATCCCTCTGACCATTTGTAACTCGTGTTATGAGTTGTCAATGTTGACCACACATTGTGGACTTATTCGGTCGTAGTCAGTGATGTATGCATCACTTGGTTGGTCACTGTGCACGCTAGCCATACCGTGCCGCTGCTTGTCGAAGGTCTTTGTACTTGCTAGTTGATAGCTAGTGTTCCCAATGCTTTGTTTTCCCCTATGACCATTTGGAACTCGTGTTATGCGTTTTCAACATTGACCACATGAAGTGAAATTGTTCCTCATGGTTAATGACATATGCATACTTTGGTTCGCCACTGTGCATTGAAGCCACATTGTGCCACTACATATTGAATGTACTTGTACTTGCTAGTAGATAACTAGTATTCACAAACCATTACCGCCCACCCTGACCATTTGTGACTTGTGTTGTTAGTTGTCAAAGTTTACCACACTTAGTGACATTATTTGGTCATGGTCAGTGACATATGCCTACTTTGGTTGGTCATCNAAACCATTGTTTCCCCCTCTGACCATTTGTGACTCGTATTATGAGTTGTCAACGTGGACCACACACAGCGGAATTCTTTGGTCAAAGACAGTAAATATGCCTACTTTGGTCGGTCATTGTGCATGGTAGCCACACCGCGCTACTACTGACTGAAGGTCATTGTACTTGGTAGTTGAGAACCGATATTCTCATAGCATTGTTTCCTCTCCTCACTGTTTGTGACTCATGTTATGGTTGGTCAACGTTGACCACCAATATTGAAATTCTCTGGTCATCATTAGTGACACATGCCTAGTTTTATTGTTTGGTGTGCATATTAGCCACACCGTGCCACTACGTATTTAAGTTCTTTGTCCTTTCCAACCAATACATAGGCTTTCCAATCCACTGTTTTCCCCTCGGACCATTTGTGACTCGTGTTATGCGTTTTCAATGTTGACCACATGAAGTGAAATTTGTTCGTCATGGTTAGTGACATATGCATGCTTTGGTTGGTCACTGTGCATCGAAGCCACATTGTGCCACTACATATTGAAGGTATTTGTACTTGCTAGTAGATAACTAGTATTCACAAACCATTACCTTCCACCCTGGCGATTTGTGACTCGTGTTGTGAGTTGTCAAAGCTTACCACACTTACTGACATTACTTGGTCATGGTCAGTGACATATGCCTACTTTGGTTGGTCATCGTGCATGGTCTCCACACCGTGCCACAACGTTTTGAAGCCCCTTGTGCTTGCTATGTGATACTTGGTGTTCCCAAACCATTTTTCCCCCTCTGACCATTTGTAACTCGTATTATGAGTTGTCAACGTTGACAACACACAGCGGATTTCTTTGGCCAAAGGCAGTACATATGCCTACTTTGGTCGGTCATTGTACATGGGAACCACACCGTGCTACTTCTGAATGAAGGTCGTTGTACTTTGTTCTTGAGAACCGATATTCCCATGGCATTGTTTCCTGTCCTTGCTGATTGTGACTTGTGTTATGGTTGGTCAACGTCGACCACCCATATTGAAATTATGTGGTCATGATCAGTGACATATGCCTAGTTTGGTTGTTTGGTGTGCATATTAGCTACACCGTGCCACTACGTATTAATGTTCTTTGTCCTTTCTAGTCAATACATAGGCTTCCCAAACCATTTTCTCTCCCTTTGACCATTTGTGACTCGTGTTATGAGTTGTCAATGTTGACCACACATTGTGGACTTATTCGGTCGTAGTCAGTGACGTATGCATCCTTTGGTTGGTCACTGTGCACGCTAGCCATACTGTGCCACTGCTTGCTGAAGGTCTTTGTACTTCCTAGTTGATAACTAGTGTTCCCAACCCATTGTTTTCCCCTTTGACCATTTGTGACTTGTGTTTTGCGTTTTCAACGTTGAACACATGAAGTGAAATTCTTTCGTCATGGTCAGTGACATATGCATACTTTGGGTGGTCATTGTGTATTGAAGCCACAATGTGCCACTACATATTGAAGGTATTTGTACTTGCTCGTAGATAAGTAGTATTCACAAACCATTACCTTCCACCCTGACCATTTCTGACTCGTGTTGTGAGTTCTCAAAGTTTACCACACTTAGTGACATTATTTGGTCATGGTCAGTGACATATCCCTACTTTGGTTGATCGCCGTGCATGGTCCCCATACCGTGCCACAACGTATTGAAGCCCCTTGTGCTTGCTATGTGATACGTGGTGTTCTTAAACCATTGTTTCCCCCTCTGACCATTTGTGACTCGTGTTATGAGTTGTCAACGTGGACCACACACAGCGGAATTCTTTGGTCAAAGGCAGTATATATGCCTACTTTGGTCGGTCATTGTGCATGGTAGCCACACCTCGCTACTACTGACTGAAGGTCATTTTACTTGGTAGTTGAGAACCGATAGTCTCATAGCATTGTTTCCTCTCCTGACTGTTTGTGACTCATGTTATGGTTGGTCAACGTTGACCATCCATATTGAAATTCTCTGATCATCATCAGTGACACATGCCTAGTTTCATTGTTTGGTGTGCATATTAGCCACACCGTGCCACTACGTATTTAAGTTCTTTGTCCTTTCCAACCAATACATAGGCTTTCCAATCCACTGTTTTCCCCTCCGACCATTTGTGACTCGTGTTATGCGTTTTCAACGTTGACCACATGAAGTGAAATTTGTTCATCATGGTTAGTGACATATGCATACTGTGGTTGGTCACTGTGCATTGAAGCGACACTGTGCCACTACATATTGAAGGTATTTGTACTTGCTAGTAGATAACGAGTATTCACAAACCATTACCTTCCACCCTGGCCATTTGTGACTCGTGTTGTGAGTTGTCAAAGCTTACCACACTTACTGACATTACTTGGTCATGGTCAGTGACATATGCCTACTTTGGTTGGTCATCGTGCATGGCCTCCACACCGTGCCACAACATATTGAAGCCCCTTGTGCTCGCTATGTGATACTTGGTGTTCCCAAACCATTGTTTCCCCCTCTGACCATTTGTGACTCGTATTATGAGTTGTCAACGTTGACCACACAGCGGATTTCTTTGGTCAAAGGCAGTACATATGCCTACTTTGGTCGGTCATTGTACATGGTAGCCACACCATGCTACTACTGAATGAAGGTCGTTGTACTTGGTAGTTGAGAACCATATTCCCATAGCATTGTTTCCCGTCCTGGCCGTTTGTGACTCGTGTTATGGTTGGTCAACGTTGACCACCCATATTGGAATTATGTGGTCATGATCAGTGACATATGCCTAGTTTGGTTGTTTGGTGTGCATATTATCCACACCGTGCCACTACGTATTGAAGTTCTTTGTCCTTTCTAGTCAATATATAGGTTTCCCAAACCATTCTCTCTCCCTCTGACCATTTGTGACTCGTGTTATGAGTTGTCAATGTTGACCACACATAGTGGACTTATTCGGTTGTACTCAGTGACGTATGCATCATTTGGTTGGTCACTGTGCACGCTAGCCATACCGCGCCACTACTTGTTGAAGGTCTTTGTACTTCCTAGTTAATAACTAGTGTTCCCAACCCATTGTTTTCCCCTCTGACCATTTGTGACTCGTGTTGTGCGTTTTGAACGTTGGCCACATGAAGTGAAATTCTTTCGTCATGGTCAGTGACATATGCATACTTTGGGTGGCCACTGTNAAGGTATTTGTACTTGCTAGTAGATATCTAGTATTCACAAACCATTACCTTCCACCTAGACCATTTGTGACTCGTGTTGTAAGTTGTCAAAGTTTACCACACTTAGTGACATTATTTGGTCATGGTCAGTGACATATGCCTACTTTGGTTGGTCATCGTGCATGGTCCCCACACCGTGCCACAACATATTGAAGCCCCTTGTGCTTGCTGTGTGATACGTGGTGTTGTCAAACCATTGTCTCCCCCTCTGACCATTTGTGACTCGTATTATGAGGTGTCAACGTGGACCACACACAGCGGATTTCCTTGGTCAAAGGCAGTAAACATGCCTACTTTAGTCGGTCATTGTGCATGGTAGCCACACCGCGCTACTACCGACTGAAGGTCATTGTACTTGGTAGTTGAGAACAGATATTCACATAGCATTGTTTCCTCTCCTGACTGTTTGTGACTCGTGTCATGGTTGGTCAACGTTGACCACCCATATTGAAATTCTCTGGTCATGATCAGTGACATATGCCTAGTTTGGTTGTTTGGTGTGCATATTAGCCACACCATGCCACTACGTATTGAAGTTTTTTGTCCTTTCTAGCCAATACATAGGCTTCCCAATCCATTGTTTTCCCTTCTGACCATTTGTGACTTGTCTTACGCGTTTTCAACGTTGACCACATGAAGTGAAATTTGTTCGTCATGGTTATTGACGTATGCATACGTTGGTTGGTCACTGTGCATTGAAGCTACATTGTGCCACTACACATTGAAGGCAATTGTACTTGCTAGTAGATAACTAGTATTCAAAAACGATTACCTTCCACCCTGACCATTTGTGACTCGTGTTGTGAGTTGTCAAAGTTTACCACACATAGTGACATTAATTGGTCATGGTCAGTGACATATGCATACTTTGGTTGGTCATCGTGTATGGTCTCCACACCGTGCCACAACGTATTGAAGTCCCTTGTGCTTGCTATGTGATACTTGGTGTTCCCAAACCATTGTTTCCCCCTCTGACCATTTGTGACTCGTATTATGAGTTGTCAACGTTGACCACACACAGCGGATTTCTTTGCTCAAAGGCAGTACATATGCCTACATTGGTTGGTCGTTGTACATGGTAGCCACACCGTGCTAATACTAAATGAATGTCGTTGTTCTTGGTAGTTGAGAACCGATATTCCCATAGCATTGTTTCCTGTCCTGACCGTTTGTGACTGGTGTTATGGTTGGTCAACGTTGACCACCTATACTGAAGTTATGTGGTCATGATCAGTGACATATGCCTAGTTTGGTTGTTTGGTGTGCATATTAGCCACATTGTGCCACTACGTATTGAAGTTTTTTGTCCCTTATAGTCACTACATATGCTTCCCAAACCATTTTCTCTCCCTCTGACCATTTGTGACTCGTGTTATGAGTTGTCAATGTTGACCACACACAATGGACTTATTCAGTAATAGTCAATGACGTATGCATCCGTTGGTTGGTCACTGTGCACGCTAGCCATACCGTGCCACTTCTTGTTGAAGGTCTTTGTACTTGTTAGTTGAAAACTAGTGTTCCCAACCCATTGTTTTCCCCTCTGACCACTTGTGACTCGTGTTGTGCGTTTTCAATGTTGACCACATGAAGTGAAATTCTTTCTTCATGGTCAGTGTCATATGCATACTTTGGGTGGTCACTGTGCATCGAAGCCACATTGTGCCACTATATATTGAAGGTATTTGTACTTTCTGGTAGATAACTTGTATTCATAAACCATTACCTTCTACCCTGACCATTTTTGACTCGTGTTGTGAGTTGTCAAAGTTTATCACACTTGGTCATGGTCAGTGACATTATTTGGTCATTGTCAGTGACATATGCCTACTTTGGTTGGTCATCATGCATGGTCCCCACACCGTGCCACAACGCATTGAAGCCCCTTGTGCTTCATATGTGATACGTGGTGTTCCCAAACCATTGTTTCCCCCTCTGACCATTTGTGACTCGTATTATGAGTTGTCAACGTGGACCACACACAGCGGATTTCTTTGGTCAAAGGCAGTAAATATGCCTTCTTTGGTCGGTCATTGTGCATGGTAGCCACACTGCGATACTACTGACTGAAGGTCATTGTACTTGGTACTTGAGAACCGACATTCTCAGAGCATTGTTTCCTCTCCTGGCCGTTTGTGACTCCTGTTATAGGTTGTCAACGTTCACCACCCATATTGAAATTCTCTGGTCATGATCAGCGACATATGCCTAGTTTGATTGTTTGGTGTGCATATTAGCCACACCGTGCCACTACGTATTGAAGTTCCTTGTCCTTTCTAGCCAATACATGGGCTTCTCAATCCATTGTTTTCCCCTCTGACCATTTGTGACTCGTGTTATGCGTTTTCAACGTTTATCACATGAAGTGAAATTTGTTCGTCATGGTTAGTGACATATGCCTACTTTGGTTGGTCACTGTGCATTGAAGCCACATTGTGCCACTACATATTAAAGGTATTTGTACCCGCTAGTAGATAACTAGTATTCACAAACCATTACCTTCCACCCTGACCATTTGTGACTCGTGTTGTGAGTTGTGAAAGTTTACCACACATTGTGACATTACTTGGTCATGGTCAGTGACATATGCCCACTTTGGTTGGTCATCGTGCATGGTCTTCACACATTGCCACAACGTATTGAAGCCCCTTGTGCTTGCTATGTGATACATGGTGTTCCCAAACCATTGTTTCCCCCTCTGACCATTTGTGACTCGTTTTATGAGTTTTCAACGTTGACCACACACAGCGGATTTCAGTGGTCAAAGGCAGTACATATGCCTACTTTGGTCGGTCATTGTGCATGGTAGCCACACCGTGCTACTACTGACTGAAGGTCGTTGTACTTGGTAGTTTAGAACCGATATTCCCATAGCATTGTTTCCTGTCCTGCCCGTTTGTGACTCGTGTTATGGTTGGTCAACGTTGACCACCCATATTGAAATTCTGTGGTCATGATCAGTGACATATGCTTTGTTTGGTTGTTTGGTGTGCATATTAGCCACACCGTGCCACTACATATTGAAGTTATTTGTCCTTTCTAGTTAATACATAGGCTTCCCAACCCATTGTACCTCCCTGTGACCATTTGTGACTGGTGTTATGAGTTGTCAATGTTGACCACACATAGTGGACTTATTCGGTCGTATTCAATGACGTATGCATCCTTTGGTTGGTCAATATGCACGCTAGCCATACCGTGCCACTGCTTCTTGAAGGTCTTTGTACTTCCCAGTTGATAACTAGTGTTCCTAATCCATTGTTTCCCCCTCTGACCATTTGTGACTCGTGTTATGCGTTTTCGAAGTTGACCACATGAAGTGAAACTCTTTCGTCATGTTCAGTGACATATGCATACTTTGATTGGTCACTGTGCATTGAAGCCACATTGTGCCACGACATATTGAAGGTATTTGTACTTGCTAGTGGATAACTAGTATTCACAAACCATTATCTTCCACCCTGACCATTTATGACTCGTGTTATGAGTTGTCAAAGTTTACCACAATTAGTGACATTATTTGGTCATGATCAGTGACATATGCCTACTTTGGTTGGTTATCGTGCATGGTCTCCACACTGTGCCACAACGTATTGAAGCCCCGTGTGCTTGCTATGTGATACTTGGTGTTCCCAACCCATTGTTTCCCCCTGTGACAATTCGTGGCCCATTGTATGGGTTGTCAACTTAACCACACATAGTAAAATTATTTGGTCATGGTAAGTGGCACATGCCTTATCTGGTTGGTCATTGTACATGGTAGGCACACCGTTCCACTACTTGTTGAAAGTATTTGCACTTGCTATTCAAAAAGTATCAAAAGGCTTCTCCCTTTGACACCAGGCCGGTTTTTGTTCATTTGTTACG
>SZWC01001266.1:228018-238777 GCA_023375785.1 Penium margaritaceum | reverse complement strand
GCGAGCCTATTCCATATTGCACGTATGAGGATTCAAACTCAGGACCTATCACTCCAGAATAAAACTCTATAAGCACTAAGCCAGCTCACATGGTGTTCATATACTGTCCAAATGACATTATAAGGGTTCCTATGGGTAAAGGGCATAATACAAGGGGGTGTAAGATTATAGGGTAGTTTTTAAATGTATGAATGCCAGCAATTTCAGTTCATTCATAAACAATTGACGCAGACTAAGTTTTGAGTTTTACGACTTTGAGCTTGAATAACATCTCAACCATTGCTGCGATTGACCAGCCGTAAGAAGGAAAGTTGACAAGACACAGTAAAACTCTTTTCATGATATTCAATGACAGAAGAATATTTTGGTTGGTCATTGTGCATGGTAGCCATACCGTGCCACCTCTTATCAAAGGTCTTTGTACTTGCTAGTCGATACCAAGTATTCCAAAACCATTGTTTCCCCCTCTGACCATTTGTGACTTGTATTTTGAGTTGTCAAAGTTGACCACACACAGCAGATTTCTTTGGTCAAATGCAGTACATATGCCTACTTTGGTTGGTCATTGTGCATGGTAGGCACACCGTGCTACTACTGACTGAAGGTCATTGTACTTGGTAGGTGAAAACCGATATTCTCATAGCATTGTTTCCTCTTCTTACCATTTGTGACTCGTGTTATGGTTGGTCATCGTTGACCACCCATATTGAAGTTCTGTGGTCATGATCAGTGACATATGCCAAGTTTTATTTTTTGGTGTGCATATTAGCCACACTATGCCACTACGTATTGAAGTCCTTTGTCCTTTCTAATCAATACATATGCTTCCAAAACCATTGTCTCTCCCTCTGACCATTTGGGACTGGCGTTATGAGTTGTCAATTTTGACCACACAGAGTGGACTTATTCGGTCGTAGTCAGTGACGTATGCATCATTTGGTTGGTCACTGTGCACGCTAGCCATACCGTGCCAATGCTTGTTGAAGATCTTTGTACTTGCTAGTTTATAACTAGTGTACCCAATCCATTGTTTTTCCATCTGCCCATTTGTGACTCGTGTTATGCGTTTTCAACATTGACCACATGAAGTGAATTTTGTTCGTCATGGTTAGTGACATGCATACTTTGGTTGGTCACTGTGCATTGAGGCCACATTGTGCCACTACATATTAAAGGTCTTTGTACTTGCTAGTCAATACCAAGTATTCCAAAACCATTGTTTCCCCCCTTGACCATTTGTGACTCGTATTATGAGTTGTCAACGTTGACCTCACACAGCGGATTTCTTTGATCAAATGCAGTACAACTGCCTACTTTGGTTGGTCATTGTTCATGGTAGGCACACCGTGCTACTACTGACTGAAGGTCATTGTACTTGGTAGTTACGAACCGATATTCTCATAGCATTGTTTCCTATTCTTACCATTTGTGACTCGTGTTATGGTTGGTCATCGCTGACCACCCATATTGAAGTGCTGTGCTCATGATCAGTGCCATATGTCAAGTTTGATTGTTTGGTCTGCATATTAGCCACATCGTGCCACTACACATTAAAGTTCTTTGTCCTTTCTAGTCAATACATATGCTTCCCAAACCATTTTCTCTCCCTCTGACCTTTTGTGACTTGTGTTATGAGTTGTCAATGATGACCACACATAGTGGACTTATTCGGTCGTAGTCAGTGACGTATGCATCCTTTGGTTGGTCACTGTGCACGCAAGCCATACCCTGCCACTGCTTGTTGAAGGTCTTTGTACTTCCTAGTTGATAACTAGTGTTGCCAACCCATTGTTTTCCCCTCTGACCATTTGTGACTCGCGTTCTGTGTTTTCAACGTTGACCACATGAAGATAAATTCTTTCGTCATGGTCAGTGACATATGCATACCTTGGGTAGTCTTTGTGCATTGAAGCCACATTGTGCCACTACATGATGAAGGTAATTGTACTTGTTTGTAGATAACTAGTATTCACAAACCATTACCTTCCACCCTGACCATTTGTGACTCGTGTTGTGAGTTGTCAAAGTTTACCAAACTTAGTGACTTTATTTGGTCATGGTCAGTGACATATGCCTACTTTGGTTGGTCATCGTGCATGGTCCCCACACCGTGCCACAACGTATTGAAGCATCTTGTGCTTGCTATGTGATACGCGGTGTTCCCAAACCATTGTTTCCCCCTCTGACCATTTGTGACTCGTATTATGAGTTGTCAACGTGGACCACACACAACGGATTTCTTTGGTCAAAGGCAGTAAATATGCCTTCTTTGGTCCGTCATTGTGCATGGTAGCCACACCGCGCTACTACTGACTGAAGGTCATTGTACTTGGTAGTTGACAACCAATATTCTCATAGCATTGTTTCCTCTCCTGACCGTTTGTGACTCGTGTTATGGTTGGTCAACGTTGACCACCCATATTGAAATTCTCTGGTCATGATGAGTGACATATGCCTAGTTTGATTGTTTGGTGTGCATATAAGCCACACCGTGCCACTACGTATTGAAGTTCTTTGTCCTTTCTAGCCAATACATAGGCTTCCCAATCCATTGATTTCCCCTCTGACCATTTGTGACTCATGTTATGCGTTTTCAACGTTGACCACATGAAGTGAAATTTGTTTGTCGTGGTTAGTGACACATGCATACTTTGGTTGGTCACTGTGCATTGAAGCCACATTGTGCCACTACATATTGAAGGTATTTGTACGTGCTAGTAGATAAATAGTATTCATAACCCATTACCTTCCACCCAGACCATTTGTGACTCATGTTGTGAATTGTCAAAGTTTACCACACTTATTGACATTATTTGGTCATGGTCAGTGACATATGCCTACTTTGGTTGGTTATCGTGCATGGTCTCCACACCGTGCCACAACGTATTTAAGCCCCTTGTGCTTGCTATGTGATAATTTATGTTCCCAAAGCATTGTTTCCCACTGTGACCATTTGTGACTCGTATTATGAGTTATCAACGTTGACCACACACAACGGATTTCTTTGGTCAATGGAAGTATATATGCCTACTTTGGTCGGTCATTGTGCATGGTAGCCACACCGTGCTACTACTGACTGAAGGTCGTTCTACTTGGTAGTTGAGAACCGATATTCTCATACCATTGTTTTCTCTCCTGACCGTTTGTCACCCGTGATATGGTTGGTCAGTGTTGACCACCCATGCTGAAATTATGTGGTAATGATCACTGACATGTGCCTAGTTTGATTGTTTTGTGTGCATGTTAGCCACACCGTGCCACTACGTATTGAAGTTCTTTGTCCTTTATAGCCATTACATAGGCTTACCAAACCATTGTCTCTCCCTCTGACCATTTGGAACTCGTGTTATGAGTTAACAATGTTGACCACACATTGTGGACTTATTCGGTCGTAGTCAGTGACGTATGCATCATTTGGTTGGTCACTGTGCATGCTAGCCATACATGTACTGCTTGTTGAAGGTCTTCGTACATTCTAGTTCACAACTACTGTTGCCAACCCACTGTTTTCCCCTCTGACCATGTGTGACTCCTGTTATGTGTTTTCAACGTTGACCTCATGAAGTGAAATTTGTTGGTCATTGTTAGTGACATATGCATACTTTGGTTGGTCAGTGTGCATTGAAGCCACATTGTGCCACGACATATTGAAGGTATTTAAACGTTCTAGTAGATAACTAGTATTCACAAACCAATACCTTCCACCCTGACCATTTGTGACTCGTGTTGTGTGTTGTCAACGTTTACCGCACTTAGTGACATTATTTGGTCATGGTCAGTGACATATGCCTAATTTGGTTGGTCATCGTGCATGGTCTCCAGACCGTGCCACAACGTATTGAAGCCCCTTGTGCTTGCTATGTGATACTTGATGTTCCCAAACTATTATTTCCCACTCTGACCATTTGTGACTCGTGTTATGAGTTGTCAACGTTGACCACACACAACGGATTTCTTTGGTCAAAGGAAGTATATATGCCTACTATGGTCGGTCATTGTGCATGGTAGCCACACCGTTCTACTACTGACTAAAGGTGGTTCTACTTGGCAGTTGAGAACCAATATTCTCATAGCATTATTTCCTCTCCTGACCGTTTGTAACTCATGATATTGTTGGTCAACGTTGACCACCCATATTGAAATTCTGTGGTCATGATCAGTGACAAATACCTAGCTTGATTGTTTTGTGTGCATATTAGCCACACCGTGCCACTACGTATTGAAGTTCTTTGTCCTGTCTAGCCAATACATAGGCTAAACAACCCATTGTCTCTCCCTGTGACCATTTGTGACTCGTGTTATGAGTTGTCAATGTTGACCACACATAGTAGACTGATTCGGTCGTAGTCAGTGAAGTATCCATCCTTTGGTTGGTCACTATGCATGCTAGCCATACCGTGCCTCTGGTTGTTGAAGGCGTTTGTACTTCCTATTTGATAACTAGTGTTTCCATCCCATTGTTTTCCCCTTTGACCATTTGTAACTTGTGTTATGCGTTTTCAACGTTGACCACATGGAGTGAAATTCTTTCGTCATGTTCAGTGACATTTGAATACTTTGGTTGGTCCCTGTGCATTGAAGCCACATTGTGCCACTACATATTGAAGGTATTTGTACTTGCTAGTAGAGAACTACTATTCACAAACCATTACCTTCCACCCTGACCATTTGTGACTCGTGTTGTGAGTTGTCAAAGTTTACCACACTTAGTGACATTATTTGGTCATGGTCAGTGACATATGC
This sequence comes from Penium margaritaceum, assembly GCA_023375785.1. Lineage (NCBI taxonomy): Eukaryota > Viridiplantae > Streptophyta > Zygnematophyceae > Desmidiales > Peniaceae > Penium > Penium margaritaceum. The sequence goes on along the minus strand of SZWC01001266.1, from coordinate 234,034 downwards.
CTACTTTGGTTGGTCATCCTGCATGGTCTCCACACCGTGCCACAGCGTATTGAAGCCCCTTGTGCTTGCTATGTGATATTTGGTGTTTCCAAACCATTGTTTCCCCCTCTAGCCATTTGTGACTCGTATTATGAGTTGTCAACGTTGACCACACACAGCGGATTTCTTTGGTCAAAGGCAGTACATATGCCTACTTTGGTCGGTCATTGTGCATGGTAGCCACACCGTGCTACTACTGACTGAAGGTCGTTGTACTTGGTAGTTGAGACCCGATATTCCCATAGCATTGTTTCCTGTCCTGACCGTTTGTGACTCGTGTTATGGTTGGTCAATGTTGACCACCCATATTGAAATTATGTGGTCATGATCAGTGACATATGCCTAGTTTGGTTATTTGGTGTGCATATTAGCCACACCGTGCCACTACGTATTGAAGGTCTTTGTCCTTTGTAGTCAATACATAGGCTTCCCAAACCATTGTCTCTCCCTCTGACCATTTGTGACTCGTGTTATGAGCTGTCAATGTTGACCACACATAGTGGACTTAATCGGTCGTAGTCAGTGACGTATGCATCCTTTGGCTGGTCACTGTGCACGCTAGCCATACCGTGCCACTGCTTGTTGAGGGTCTTTGTACTTCCTAGTTCATAACTAGTGTTCCCAACCCATTGTTTTCCCCTCTGACCATTTTTGACTCGTGTTATGCGTTTTCAACGTTGACCACACGAAGTGAAAATCTTCGTCATGGTCAGTGACATATGCATACTTTGGGTGGTCACTGTGGATTGAAGCCACATTGTGCTACTACATATTGAAGGTATTTTTACTTTCTTGTAGATAACTAGTATTCACAAACCGTCACCTTCCACCTTGACAATTCGTGACTCGTGTTGTGAGTTGTCAAAGTGACCACACTTAGTGACATTATTTGGTCATGGACAGTGACATATGCCTACTTTGGTTGGTTATCGTGCATGGTCTCCACAACGTGCCACAACTTATTGAAGCCCCTTGTGCTTGCTATGTGATTCGTGGTGTTCTCAAACCACTGTCTCCCCATTTGACAATTTGTAACTCGTATCATGAGTTGTCAACGTGGACTACACACAGCGGATCTCTTTGGTCAAAGGCAGTACATATGCCTACTTTGGTCGGTCATTGTGCATGGTAGCCACACTGTGCTACTAATGACTGAAGGTCGTTGTACTTGGTTGTTGAGAACCGATATTCTCATAGCATTGTTTCCTCTCCAGACCGTTTGTGACCCGTGTTATGGTTGGTCAACGTTGACCACCCATATTGAAATTCTCTGGTCATGATCAGTGACATATGCCTAGTTTGATTGTTTGGTGTGCATACTAGCCACACCGTGCCACTACGTATTAAAGTTATATGTCCTTTCTAGCCAATACATAGGCTTCCCAATCCATTGTTTTCCCCTCAGACCATTTGTGACTCGTGTTATGGTTGGTCAACGTTGACCACCCATATTGAAATTCTCTGGTCATGATCAGTGACATATGCCTAGTTTGATTGTTTGGTGTGCATACTAGCCACACCGTGCCACTACGTATTAAAGTTATATGTCCTTTCTAGCCAATACATAGGCTTCCCAATCCATTGTTTTCCTCTCTCACCAGTTGTGACCTGTGTTATTCGTTTTCAACGTTGACCACATGAAGTAAAGTTTGTTTGTCATGGTTAGTGACATATGCATACTTTGGTTGGTCACTGTGCATTGAAGTCACATTGTGCCACTACATATTGAAGGTATTTGTACTTGCTAGTAGAAAACTAGTATTCACAAACCAATACCTTCTACCCTGACCATTTGTGACTCCTGTTTTGAGTTGTCAAGGTTTACCACACTTAGTGACATTATTTGGTCATGGTCAGTGACATATGCCTACTTTGGTTGGTCATCGTGCATAGTCTCCACACCGTGCCACAATGTATTAAAGCCCCTTGTGCTTGCTATGTGATACTTGATGTTCCCAAGCCATTGTTTCCCACTCTGACCATTTGTGACTCGTATTATGAGTTGTCAACGTTGACCACACACAACGGATTTCTCTGGTCAAAGGAAGTATATATGCCTACTTTGGTCGGTCATTGTGCATGGTAGCCACAACGTTCTAATACGGACTGAAGGGCGTTCTACTTGGTAGTTGAGAACCGATATTCTCATAGCAATATTTCCTCTCTTGACCGTTTGTGACCCGCAATATGGTTGGTCAACATTGACCACCCATATTGAAATTCTGTCGTTATCATCAGTGACAAATGCCTATTTTGATTGTTTTGTGTGGATATTAGCCACACCGTGCCACTACATATTGAAGTTTTTTGTCCCGTCTAGCCAATATATAGGCTAACAGAACCATTGTCTTTCCCTTTGACCATTTGTGACTCGTGTTATGAGTTATGAATGTTGACTACACATAGTGGACTTATTTGGTCGTAGTCAGTGACGTATCCATCCTTTGGTTGGTCACTGTGCACGCTAACCAAGCCGTGCCAACGGTTGTTGAAGGTTTTTGTACTTCCTAGTTGATAACTAGTGTTTCCAACCCATTGTTTTCCCCTTTGACCATTTGTGACTCGTATTATGTGTTTTCAACGTTGACCACATGAAGTGAAATTCTTTCGTCATGTTCAGTGACATATGCATACTTTGGTTGGTCCCTGTGCATTGAAGCCACATTGTGCGACTACATATTGAAGGTATTTGTACTTGCTAGTAGATAACTAGTATTCACAAACCATTACCTGCTACCCTGACCATTTGTGACTCGTGTTGTGAGTTGTCAAAGTTTACAACACATTGTGACATTATTTGGTCATGGTCAGTGACACATGCCTACTTTGGTTGGTCATCGTGCATGGTCTCCACACCGTGCCACAATGTATTGAAGCCCCTTGTGCTTGCTATGTGATACTTGATGTTCCCAAACCATTGTTTCTCCCTCTGACCATTTGTGACTCGTATTATGAGCTGTCAACGTGGACCACACACAACAGATTTCTTTGGTCAAATGCAGTACATATGCTTACTTTGGTCGGTCATTGTGCATGGTAGCCACACCGTGCTACTACTGACTGAATGTCTTTCTACTTGGTAGTTGAGAACCGATATTCTCAAAGCATTGTTTCCTCTCCTGACCGTTTGTGACCCGCAATATGGTTGGTCAGCATTGACCACCCATACTGAAATCATGTGGTCATGATCAGTGACATATGCCTAGTTTGATTGTTTTGTGTGCATATTAGCCACAGCGTGCCACTACGTATTGAAGTTCTTTGTCCTTTCTAGCCAATACATAGGCTTACCAAACCATTGTCTCTCCCTTTGACCATTTGTAACTCGTGTTATGAGTTAACAATGTTGACCACACATTGTGGACGTATTCGGTCGTAGTCAGTGACGTATGCATCATTTGGTTGGTCACTGTGCACGCTAGCCATACCGTGCCACTGCTTGTTGAAGATCTTTGTACTTTCTAGTTGATACCTACTGTTCCCAACCCATTGTTTTCCCCTCAGACCATTTGTGACTCCTGTTATGAGTTGTCAATGTTGACCACACAGAGTGGACTTATTCGGTCGTAGTCAGTGACGTATGCATCATTTGGTTGGTCACTGTGCATGCTAGCCATACCTGTACTGCTTGTTTAAGGTCTTTGTACTTTCTAGTTGATAACTACTGTTCCCAACCCATTGTTTTCCCCTCTGACCATTTGTGACTCCTGTTATGTGTTTTCAACGTTGACCTCATAAAGTGAAACTTGTTGGTCATTGTTATTGACATATGCATACATTGGTTGGTCACTGTGCATTGAAGCCACATTGTGCCACGACATATTGGAGGTATTTGTACTTGCTAATAGATAACTAGTATTCACAAACCAATACCTTCCACCCTGACCATTTGTGACTCGTGTTGTGTGCTGTCAACGTTTACCACACTTAGTGACATTATTTCGTCATGGTCAGTGACATATGCCTACTTTGGTTGGTCATCGTGCATGGTCTCCAGACCGTGCCACAACGTATTGAAGCCCCTTGTGCTTGCCATGTGATGCTTGATGTTCCCAAACCATTGTTTCCCACTCTGACCATTTGTGACTCGTATTATGAGTTGTCAACGTTGACCACACACAACGGATTTCTTTGGTCAAAGGGAGTATATATGCCTACTTTGGTCGGTCATTGTGCATGGTAGCCACACCTTTCTACTACTGACTGAACGTAGTTCTACTTGGTAGTTGAGAACCGATATTCTCATAGCATTATTTCCTCTCCTGACCGTTTGTGACTCGTGATATGGTTGGTCAACGTTGACCAGCCATATTGAAATCATGTGGTCATGATCAGTGACAAATGCCTAGTTTGACTGTTTTGTGTGCATGTTAGCCACACCGTGCCACTACGTATTGAAGTTCTTTGTCTTGTTTAGCCAATACATAGGCTAACCAAACCATTGTCTCTCCCTCTGACCATTTGTGACTCCTGTTATGAGTTGTCAATGTTGACCACACATAGTGGACTTATTCGATCGTAGTCAGTGACGTATCCGTCCTTTGGTTGGTCACTGTGCAAGTTAGCCATACCGTGCCACTGGTTATTAAAGGTGTTTGTACTTCCTAGTTGATAACTAGTGTTCCCAACCCATTGTTTTCCCCTCTGACCATTTGTGACTCGTGTTATGCGTTTTCAACGTTGACCACACGAAGTGAAATGTTTTCGTCATGATCAGTGACATATGCATACATTGGGTGGTCACTGTGCATTTAAGCCACATTGTGCCACTTAATATTGAAGGCATTTGTACTTGCTAGTAGATAACTAGTATTCACAAACCATTACCTTCCACCCTGACTATTTGTGACTCGTGTTGTGAGTTGTTAAAGTTTACCACACTTAGTGACATTACTATGTCATGGTCAGTGCCATATGCCTACTTTGGTTGGTCATCGTGCATGGTCCCCACACCGTGCCAAAACGCATTGAAGCCCCTTGTGCTTGCTATGTGATACGTGGTGTTCCCAAACCATTGTTTCCCCCCTCTGACTATTTGTGACTCGTATTATGAGTTGTCAACGTGGACCACACACAGCGGATTTCTTTGGTCAACGCAGTAAATATGCCTACTTTGGTCGGTCATTGTGCATGGTAGCCACACCGCCCTTCTACTGACTGAAGGTCATTTGTACTTGGTAGTTGAGAACCGATATTCTCATAGCATTGTTTCCTCTCCTGACCGTTTGTGACTCGTGTTATGGTTGGTCAACGTTGACCATACATGTTGAAAGTCTGTGGTCATGATCAGTAGCATATGCCTAGTTTGGTAGTTTGGTGTGCATATTAGCCACACCGTGCCACTACATATTAAAGTTCTTTGTCCTTCCTAGTCAATACATAGGCTTCCCAATCCATTATTTTCCCCTCTGACCATTTGTGGCTCGTGTTATGCGTTTTCAACGTTGACCACATGAAGTAAAGTTTGTAAGTCATGGTTAGTGACATATGCATACTTTGGTTGGTCACTGTGCATTGAAGCCACATTGTGCCTCTACATATTGAAGGTATGTGTACTTGCTAGTAGATAACTAGTATTCACAAACCATTACCTTCCACCCTGACCATTTGTGACTCGTGTTGTGAGTTATCAAAGTTTACCACACTTAGTGACATTACTTGGTCATGGTCAGTGACATATGCCTACTTTGGTTGGTCATCGTGCATGGTCTCCACACCGTGCCACAACGTATTGAAGCCCCTTGTACTTGCTATGTGATACTTGGTGTTCCCAAACCATTGTTTTCCCCTCTGACCATCCATGACTCGTATTATGAGTTGTCAACGTTGACCACACACAGCGGATTTCTTTGGTCAAAGGCAGTACATATGCCTACTTTGGTCGGTCATTGTGCATGGTAGCCACACCGTGCTACTACTGACTGAAGGTCGTTGTACTTGGTAGTTGAGAACCGATATTCCCATAGCATTGTTTCCT
>SZWC01001266.1:204651-217273 GCA_023375785.1 Penium margaritaceum | reverse complement strand
ATGCCTACTTTGGTCCGTCATTGTGCATGGTAGCCACACCGCGCTACTACTGACTGAAGTTCATTGTACTTGGTAGTTGAGAACCAATATTCTCATAGCATTGTTTCCTCTCCTGACCGTTTGTGACTCGTGTTATGGTTGGTCAACGTTGACCACCCATATTGAAATTCTCTGGTCATGATGAGTGACATATGCCTAGTTTGATTGTTTGGTGTGCATACAAGCCACACCGTGCCACTACGTATTGAAGTTCTTTGTCCCTTCTAGCCAATACATAGGCTTCCCAATCCATTGTTTTCCCCTCTGACCATTTGTGACTCATGTTATGCGTTTTCAACATTGACTACATGAAGTGAAATTTGTTTGTCATGGTTAGTGACATATGCATACTTTGGTTGGTCACTGTGCATTGAAGCCACATTGTTCCACTACATATTGAAGGTATTTGTACTTGCTAGTAGATAACTAGTATTCACAACCCATTACCTTCCACCCAGACCATTTGTGACTCGTGTTGTGAGTTGTCAAAGATTACCACACTTATTCACATTATTTGGTCATGGTCAGTGACATATGCCTACTTTGGTTGGTCATCGTGCATGGTCTCCACACCGTGCCACAACGTATTGAAGCCCCTTCTGCTTGCTATGTGATACTTTATGTTCCCAAAGCATTGTTTCCCACTGTGACCATTTGTGACTCGTATTATGAGTTATCAACGTTGACCACACACAACGGATTTCTTTGGTCAATGGAAGTATATATGCCTACTTTGGTCGGTCATTGTGCATGGTAGCCACACCNGCGAGCCTAGTCTATATTGCACGTACGAGGATTCAATCCCAGGACCTATCGCTCCAGACTCTAACTCTATAAGCACTAAGCCAACTCACATGGTGCTCATATGTTGTCCAAATGACATTATAAGGGTTCCTATGGGTAAAGGGCATAAAATAAGGGGGTGTAAGACTATATAGTAGTTTTCAAATGTATGAATGCTTGCAATTTAAGTTTATTCATAAACAATTGACGCAGACTAAGTTTTGAATTCTACAACTACCAGCTTGAAGAAACTCTCAACCATTGCTGCGATTGACCAGCCGTAAGAAGGAAAGTTGAAAAGATACAGTAAAACTCTTTTCATGATATTCAATGACACAAGAATATTTTGGTCGGTCGTTGTGCATGGTAGCAATACCGTGCCACCACTTATCGAAGGTCTTTGTACTTTCTAGTCAATACCAAGTATTCCAAACCATTGTTTCCCCCTCTGACCATTTGTGACTCGTATTATGAGTTGTCAACGTTGACCACACACAGCGGATTTCGCTGGTCAAAGGCAGAAATATGCCTATTTTGGTCGGTCATTGTGCATGGTAGGCACACCGTGCTACTACTAACTGAAGGTCATTGTACTTGGTAGGTGAAAACCGATATTCTCATAGCATTGTTTCCTCTTCTTACCATTTGTGACTCGTGTTATGGTTGGTCATCGTTGACCACCCATATTGAAGTTCTGTGGTCATGATCAGTGACATATGCCAAGTTTTAATTTTTTCGTGTGCATATTAGCCACACCATGCCACTACGTATTGAACCCTTTGTCCTTTCTAGTCAATACATATGCATCCAAAACCATTGTCTCTCCCTCTGACCATTTGGGACTGGCGTCAAGAGTTGTCAATGTTGACCACACAGAGTGGACTTATTCGGTCGTAGTCAGTGACGTATGCATCATTTGGTTGGTCACTGTGCACGCTAGCCATACCGTGCCACTGCTTGTTGAAGATCTTTGTACTTGCTAGTTGATAACTAGTGTACCCAATCCATTGTTTTCCCATCTCACCATTTGTGACTCGTGTTATGCGTTTTCAACATTGACCACATGAAGTGAATTTTGTTCGTCATGGTTAGTGACATATGCATACTTTGGTTGGTCACTGTGCATTGAGGCCACATTGTGCCACTAAATATTGAAGGTCTTTGTACTTGCTAGTCGATACCAAGTATTCCCAAACCATTGTTTCCCCCCTTGACCATTTGTGACTTGTATTATGAGTTGTCAACGTTGACCTCACACAGCGGATTTCTTCGGTCAAATGCAGTACATATGCCTACTTTGGTTGGTCATTGTGCATGGTAGGCACACCGTGCTACTACTGACTGAAGGTCATTGTACTTGGTAGTTGAGAACCGATATTCTCATAGCATTGTTTCCTATTCTTACCATTTGTGACTCGTGTTATGGTTGGTCATCGCTGACCACCCATATTGAAGTTCTGTGCTCATGATCAGTGCCATATGTCAAGTTTGATTGTTTGATGTACATATTAGCCACATCGTGCCACTACACATTAAAGTTTTTTGTCCTTTCTAGTCAATACATATGCTTCCCAAACCATTTTCTCTCCCTCTGACCATTTGTGATTTGTGTTATGAGTTGTCAATGTTGACCACACATAGTGGACTTATTCGGTTGTAGTCAGTGACGTATGCATCCTTTGGTTTGTCACTGTGCACGCTAGTCATACGGTGACACTACTTGTTGAAGCTCTTTGTACTTCCTAGTTGAAAACTAGTGTTCCCTACCCATTGTTTTCCCCTCTGACCATTTGTGACTCATGTTATGTGTTTTCAACGTTGACCACATGAAGTGAAATTCTTTCGTCATGGTCAGTGACATATGCATACCTTGGGTGGTCTTTGTGCATTGAAGCCACATTGTGCCACTACATATTGAAGGTAATTGTACTTGTTTGTAGATAACTAGTATTCACAGACCATTACCTTCCACCCTGACCATTTGTGACTCGTGTTGTGAGTTGTCAAAGTTTACCAAACTTAGTGACATTATTTGGTCATGGTCAGTGACATATGCCTTTTTTGGTTGGTCATCGTGCATGGTCCCCACACCGTGCCACAACGTATTGAAGCCCCTTGTGCTTGCTATGTGATACGCGGTGTTCCCAAACCATTGTTTCCCCCTCTGACCATTTGTGACTCGTATTATGAGTTGTCAACGTGGACCACACACAACAGATTTCTTTGGTCAAAGGCAGTAAAAATGCCTACTTTGGTCCGTCATTGTGCATGGTAGCCACACCGCGCTACTACTGACTGAAGTTCATTGTACTTGGTAGTTGAGAACCAATATTCTCATAGCATTGTTTCCTCTCCTGACCGTTTGTGACTCGTGTTATGCGTTTTCAACGTTGACCACATGAAGTGAAATTCTTTCGTCATGTTCAGTGACATATGCATACTTTGGGTGGTCACTGTGCATTGAAGCCACATTGTGCCACTACATATTGAAGGTCTTTGTACTTGCTAGTAGATAACTAGTATTCACAACCCATTACCTTCCACCCAGACCATTTGTGACTCGTGTTATGCGTTTTCAACGTTGACCACATGAAGTGAAATTCTTTCGTCATGTTCAGTGACATATGCATACTTTGGGTGGTCACTGTGCATTGAAGCCACATTGTGCCACTACATATTGAAGGTCTTTGTACTTGCTAGTAGATAACTAGTATTCACAACCCATTACCTTCCACCCAGACCATTTGTGACTCGTGTTATGCGTTTTCAACGTTGACCACATGAAGTGAAATTCTTTCGTCATGTTCAGTGACATATGCATACTTTGGGTGGTCACTGTGCATTGAAGCCACATTGTGCCACTACATATTGAAGGTCTTTGTACTTGCTAGTAGATAACTAGTATTCACAACCCATTACCTTCCACCCAGACCATTTGTGACTCGTGTTATGGTTGGTCATCGCTGACCACCCATATTGAAATTCTCCGGTCATGATCAGTGACATATGCCTACTTTGGCTGGTCATCGTGCATGGTCTCCACACCGTGCCACAACGTATTGAAGCCCCTTGTGCTTGCTATGTGATACACGGTGTTCCCAAACCATTGTTTCCCCCTCTGACCATTTGTGACTCGTATTATGAGTTATCAACGTTGACCACACACAACGGATTTCTTTGGTCAATGGAAGTATATATGCCTACTTTGGTCGGTCATTGTGCATGGTAGCCACACCTTGCTACTACTGACTGAAGGTCGTTCTACTTGGTAGTTGAGAACCGATATTCTCATACCATTGTTTTCTCTCCTGACCGTTTGTCACCTGTGATATGGTTGGTCAGTGTTGACCACCCATGCTCAAATTCTGTGGTAATGATCAGTGACATGTGCCTAGTTTGATTGTTTTGTGTGCATATTAGCCACACCGTGCCACTACGTGTTGAAGTTCTTTGTCCTTTATAGCCATTACATAGGCTTACCAAACCATTGTCTCTCCCTCTGACCATTTGGAACTCGTGTTATGCGTTACCAATGTTGACCACAAACCATTACCTTCCACCCTGACCATTAGTGACTCGTGTTGTGAGTTGTCAAAGTTTACCACACTTAGTGACATTACTTGGTCATGGTCAGTGACATATGCCTACTTTGGTTGGTCATCGTGCATGGTCTCCACACCGTGCCACAATGTATTGAAGCCCCTTGTGCTTGCTATGTGATACTTGGTGTTCCCAAACCATTGTCTCCCCCTCCGACCATTTGTGACTCGTATTATGAGTTGTCAACGTGGACCACACACATCGGATTTCTTTGGTCAAAGGCAGTAAACATGCCTACTTTGGTCGGTCATTGTGCATGGTAGCCACACCGCGCTACTACTGACTGAAGGTCATTGTACTTGGTAGTTGAGAACCGATATTTTCATAGCATTGTTTCCTCTCCTGCTCGTTTGTGACTTGTGTTATGGTTGGTCAACGTTGACCACCCATATTGAAATTCTCCGGTCATGATCAGTGACATATGCCTAGTTTAATTGTTTGGTGTGCATGTTAGCCACACCGTGCCACAACGTATCAAAGTTCTTTGTCCTTTCTAGCCAATACATAGGCTTCCCAATCCATTATTTTCCCCTCTGACCATTTGTGGCTCGTGTTATGCGTTTTCAACGTTGACCACATGAAGTAAAGTTTGTAAGTCATGGTTAGTGACATATGCATACTTTGGTTGGTCACTGTGCATTGAAGCCACATTGTGCCTCTACATATTGAAGGTATTTGTACTTGCTAGTAGATAACTAGTATTCACAAACCATTACCTTCCACCCTGTCCATTTGTGACTCGTGTTGTGAGTTGTTAACGTTTACCACACTTAGTGACATTACTTGGTCATGGTCAGTGACATATGCCTACTTTGGTTGGTCATCGTGCATGGTCTCCACACCTTGCCACAATGTATTGAAGCCCCTTGTGCTTGCCATGTGATACTTGGTATTCCCAAACCATTGTTTCCCCCTCTAACCCTTTGTGACTCGTGTTATTCCTTTTCAACGTTGACCACATGAAGTGAAATTCTTTCGTCATGTTCAGTGACATATGCATACTTTGGTTGGTCACTGTGCATTGAAGCCACATTCTTTCACTACATATTGAAGGTATTTCTACTTGCTAGTAGATAACTAGTATTCACAAACCATTACCTTCCACCCTGTCCATTTGTGACTCGTGTTGTGAGTTGTTAACGTTTACCACACTTAGTGACATTACTTGGTCATGGTCAGTGACATATGCCTACTTTGGTTGGTCATCGTGCATGGTCTCCACACCTTGCCACAATGTATTGAAGCCCCTTGTGCTTGCCATGTGATACTTGGTATTCCCAAACCATTGTTTCCCCCTCTAACCCTTTGTGACTCGTGTTATTCCTTTTCAACGTTGACCACATGAAGTGAAATTCTTTCGTCATGTTCAGTGACATATGCATACTTTGGTTGGTCACTGTGCATTGAAGCCACATTCTTTCACTACATATTGAAGGTATTTCTACTTGCTAGTAGATAACTAGTATTCACAAACCATTACCTTCCACCCTGTCCATTTGTGACTCGTGTTGTGAGTTGTTAACGTTTACCACACTTAGTGACATTACTTGGTCATGGTCAGTGACATATGCCTACTTTGGTTGGTCATCGTGCATGGTCTCCACACCTTGCCACAATGTATTGAAGCCCCTTGTGCTTGCCATGTGATACTTGGTATTCCCAAACCATTGTTTCCCCCTCTAACCCTTTGTGACTCGTGTTATTCCTTTTCAACGTTGACCACATGAAGTGAAATTCTTTCGTCATGTTCAGTGACATATGCATACTTTGGTTGGTCACTGTGCATTGAAGCCACATTCTTTCACTACATATTGAAGGTATTTCTACTTGCTAGTAGATAACTAGTATTCACAAACCATTACCTTCCACCCTGTCCATTTGTGACTCGTGTTGTGAGTTGTTAACGTTTACCACACTTAGTGACATTACTTGGTCATGGTCAGTGACATATGCCTACTTTGGTTGGTCATCGTGCATGGTCTCCACACCTTGCCACAATGTATTGAAGCCCCTTGTGCTTGCCATGTGATACTTGGTATTCCCAAACCATTGTTTCCCCCTCTAACCCTTTGTGACTCGTGTTATTCCTTTTCAACGTTGACCACATGAAGTGAAATTCTTTCGTCATGTTCAGTGACATATGCATACTTTGGTTGGTCACTGTGCATTGAAGCCACATTCTTTCACTACATATTGAAGGTATTTCTACTTGCTAGTAGATAACTAGTATTCACAAACCATTACCTTCCACCCTGTCCATTTGTGACTCGTGTTGTGAGTTGTTAACGTTTACCACACTTAGTGACATTACTTGGTCATGGTCAGTGACATATGCCTACTTTGGTTGGTCATCGTGCATGGTCTCCACACCTTGCCACAATGTATTGAAGCCCCTTGTGCTTGCCATGTGATACTTGGTATTCCCAAACCATTGTTTCCCCCTCTAACCCTTTGTGACTCGTGTTATTCCTTTTCAACGTTGACCACATGAAGTGAAATTCTTTCGTCATGTTCAGTGACATATGCATACTTTGGTTGGTCACTGTGCATTGAAGCCACATTCTTTCACTACATATTGAAGGTATTTCTACTTGCTAGTAGATAACTAGTATTCACAAACCATTACCTTCCACCCTGTCCATTTGTGACTCGTGTTGTGAGTTGTTAACGTTTACCACACTTAGTGACATTACTTGGTCATGGTCAGTGACATATGCCTACTTTGGTTGGTCATCGTGCATGGTCTCCACACCTTGCCACAATGTATTGAAGCCCCTTGTGCTTGCCATGTGATACTTGGTATTCCCAAACCATTGTTTCCCCCTCTAACCCTTTGTGACTCGTGTTATTCCTTTTCAACGTTGACCACATGAAGTGAAATTCTTTCGTCATGTTCAGTGACATATGCATACTTTGGTTGGTCACTGTGCATTGAAGCCACATTCTTTCACTACATATTGAAGGTATTTCTACTTGCTAGTAGATAACTAGTATTCACAAACCATTACCTTCCACCCTGTCCATTTGTGACTCGTGTTGTGAGTTGTTAACGTTTACCACACTTAGTGACATTACTTGGTCATGGTCAGTGACATATGCCTACTTTGGTTGGTCATCGTGCATGGTCTCCACACCTTGCCACAATGTATTGAAGCCCCTTGTGCTTGCCATGTGATACTTGGTATTCCCAAACCATTGTTTCCCCCTCTAACCCTTTGTGACTCGTGTTATTCCTTTTCAACGTTGACCACATGAAGTGAAATTCTTTCGTCATGTTCAGTGACATATGCATACTTTGGTTGGTCACTGTGCATTGAAGCCACATTCTTTCACTACATATTGAAGGTATTTCTACTTGCTAGTAGATAACTAGTATTCACAAACCATTACCTTCCACCCTGTCCATTTGTGACTCGTGTTGTGAGTTGTTAACGTTTACCACACTTAGTGACATTACTTGGTCATGGTCAGTGACATATGCCTACTTTGGTTGGTCATCGTGCATGGTCTCCACACCTTGCCACAATGTATTGAAGCCCCTTGTGCTTGCCATGTGATACTTGGTATTCCCAAACCATTGTTTCCCCCTCTAACCCTTTGTGACTCGTGTTATTCCTTTTCAACGTTGACCACATGAAGTGAAATTCTTTCGTCATGTTCAGTGACATATGCATACTTTGGTTGGTCACTGTGCATTGAAGCCACATTCTTTCACTACATATTGAAGGTATTTCTACTTGCTAGTAGATAACTAGTATTCACAAACCATTACCTTCCACCCTGTCCATTTGTGACTCGTGTTGTGAGTTGTTAACGTTTACCACACTTAGTGACATTACTTGGTCATGGTCAGTGACATATGCCTACTTTGGTTGGTCATCGTGCATGGTCTCCACACCTTGCCACAATGTATTGAAGCCCCTTGTGCTTGCCATGTGATACTTGGTATTCCCAAACCATTGTTTCCCCCTCTAACCCTTTGTGACTCGTGTTATTCCTTTTCAACGTTGACCACATGAAGTGAAATTCTTTCGTCATGTTCAGTGACATATGCATACTTTGGTTGGTCACTGTGCATTGAAGCCACATTCTTTCACTACATATTGAAGGTATTTCTACTTGCTAGTAGATAACTAGTATTCACAAACCATTACCTTCCACCCTGTCCATTTGTGACTCGTGTTGTGAGTTGTTAACGTTTACCACACTTAGTGACATTACTTGGTCATGGTCAGTGACATATGCCTACTTTGGTTGGTCATCGTGCATGGTCTCCACACCTTGCCACAATGTATTGAAGCCCCTTGTGCTTGCCATGTGATACTTGGTATTCCCAAACCATTGTTTCCCCCTCTAACCCTTTGTGACTCGTGTTATTCCTTTTCAACGTTGACCACATGAAGTGAAATTCTTTCGTCATGTTCAGTGACATATGCATACTTTGGTTGGTCACTGTGCATTGAAGCCACATTCTTTCACTACATATTGAAGGTATTTCTACTTGCTAGTAGATAACTAGTATTCACAAACCATTACCTTCCACCCTGTCCATTTGTGACTCGTGTTGTGAGTTGTTAACGTTTACCACACTTAGTGACATTACTTGGTCATGGTCAGTGACATATGCCTACTTTGGTTGGTCATCGTGCATGGTCGCCACACCGTGCCACAACGTATTGAAGCCCCTTGTACTTGCTATGTGATACTTGGTGTTCCCAAACCAGTGTTTCCCCCTCTGACCAT
This sequence comes from Penium margaritaceum, assembly GCA_023375785.1. Classification (NCBI taxonomy): domain Eukaryota; kingdom Viridiplantae; phylum Streptophyta; class Zygnematophyceae; order Desmidiales; family Peniaceae; genus Penium; species Penium margaritaceum. The sequence continues at coordinate 208,108 of SZWC01001266.1, read as the reverse complement.
TTGTGACTCGTGTTATGCGTTTTCAACGTTGACCACATGAAGTGAAATTCTTTCGTCATGTTCAGTGACATATGCATACTTTGGTTGGTCACTGTGCATTGAAGCCACATTCTTTCACTACATATTGAAGGTATTTCTACTTGCTAGTAGATAACTAGTATTCACAAACCATTACCTTCCACCCTGACCATTTGTGACTCGTGTTGTGAGTTGTTAACGTTTACCACACTTAGTGACATTATTTGGTCATGGTCAGTGACATATGCCTACTTTGGTTGGTCATCGTGCCTGGTCTCCACACCGTGCCACCGCATATTGAAGCCCCTTGTGATTGCTATGTGATACTTGGTGTTCTCCAACCATTGTTTCCCTCTCTGACCATTTGTGACTCGTATTATGAGTTGTCAACGTTGACCAAACACAGCGGATTTCTTTGGTCAAAGGCCGTACATATGCCTAATTCGGTCGGTCATTGTACATGGTAGCCACACTCTGCTACTACTGAATGAAGGTCGTTGTACTTGGTAGTTGAGAACCGATATTCCCATAGCATTGTTTCCTCTCCTGACCGTTTGTGACTCATGTTATGGTTGGTCAACGTTGACCACCCATATTGAAATTATGTGGTCATGATCAGTGGCATATGCCTAGTTTGGTTGTTTGGTGTGCATACTAGCCACACCGTGCCACTACGTATTGAAGGTCTTTGTCCTTTCTAGTCAATACATATGCTTCCCAAACCATTTTCTCTCCCTCTAACCATTTGTGACTCGTGTTATGAGTTGTCAATGTTGACCACACATAGTGGTCTTATTCGGTCGTAGTCATTGACGTATGCATCCTTTGGTTGGTCACTGTGCACACAGCCATACCGTGCCACTGCTTGTTGTAGGTCTTTGTACTTGCTAGTTGATAACTAGTGTCCCCAATCCATTGTTTTCCCCTCTGACCATTTCTGACTCATGTTATGCGTTTTCAACATTGACCACATGAAGTGAATTTTGTTCGTCATGGTTAATGACATATGCATACTTTGGTTGGTCACTGTGCATTGAGGCCACATTGTGCCACTACATGTTGAAGGTATTTGTACTTGCTTGTAGATAACTGGTACTCACAAACCATAACCTTCCACCCTGACCATTTGTGACTCGTGTTGTGAGTTATCAAGTTTACCACATTTAGTGACATTATTTGTTCATGGTCAGTGACATATGCCTACTTTGGTTGGTCATCGTGGTTGGTTTCCACACCGTGCTACAACGTATTCAAGCCCCTTGTGCTTGCTATGCGATACTTGGTGTCCCCAAACCATTGTTTCACCCTCTGACCATTTGTGACTCATGTTATGAGTTGTCAACGTTGACCACACACAGCGGATTTCTTTGGTCAAAGGCAATACATATGCCTACTTTGGTCGGTCATTGTGCATGGCAGCCAAACCATGCTACTACTGACTGAAGGTCGTTGTACTTGGTAGTGAAGAACCGATATTCCCATAGCATTGTTTCCTGTCCTTACCGTTTGTGACTCGTGTTATGGTTGTCAACGTTGACCACCCATATTGAAATTCTGTGGTCATCATCAGTGACATATGCCTAGTTTGGTTGTTTGGTATGCATATTAGCCACAGCGTGCCACTACGTATTGAAGTTCTTTTTCCTTTATAGCCAATACATAGGCTTCCCAATCCATTGTTTTCCACTCTGACCTTTTGTGACTCATGTTATGAGTTGTCAAAGTTTACCACACTTAGTGACATTGTTTGGTCATGGTCATTGACAAATGCCTACTTTGGTTGGTCATTGTGCATGGTCTCCACATCATGCGACAACGTATTGAAGGCCCTCGTGCTTGCTATGTGATACTTGGTGTTCCCAACCATTGTTTCCCCCTCTGACTATTCGTGGCCCATATTATGGGTTGTCAATGTTAATCACACATAGTAAAATTATTTGGTCATGGTAAGTGGCATATGCCTAATCTGGTTGGTCATTGTACATGGTAGCCATACCGTTCCAGTACTTGTTGAAAGTATTTGCACTTAATAGTCAATAAATAGCGAAAGGTTTATCCCTTTCACACCAGGTTGGTTTTTGTTTATTTGTTACGCGTAGGAGCCTTCACTGGAAAACTCCCTCCCATCCCCCCAGAGGGATGTTTCGTGGACAACCTGGAGGACAGATTTGCGACCGCATTATGACAACCCCCCTACCCCCCACGGATTAGGCTCGAAGGTAGAGTTGAGGTAGCACAACACGGCCNCCCCCCCCCCCCCCCCCCAGGTCGCGAGCCTAGTCTATATTGCACGTACGAGGATTCAATCCCAGGACCTATCGCTCCAGACTCTAACTCTATAAGCACTAAGCCAACTCACATGGTGCTCATATGTTGTCCAAATGACATTATAAGGGTTCCTATGGGTAAAGGGCATAAAATAAGGGGGTGTAAGACTATATAGTAGTTTTCAAAAGTATGAATGCTTACAATTTAAGTTTATTCATAAACAATTGACGCAGACTAAGTTTTGAATTCTACAACTTCCAGCTTGAAGAACCTCTCAACCATTGCTGCGATTGACCAGCCGTAAGAAGGAAAGTTGAAAAGATACAGTAAAACTCTTTTCATGATATTCAATGACACAAGAATATTTTGGTCGGTCGTTGTGCATGGTAGCAATACCGTGCCACCACTTATTGAAGGTCTTTGTACTTTCTAGTCAATACCAAGTATTCCAAACCATTGCTTCCCCCTCTGACCATTTGTGACTCGTATTATGAGTTGTCAACGTTGACCACACACAGCGGATTTCGCTGGTCAAAGGCAGAAATATGCATGCCTACTTTGGTCGGTCATTGTGCATGGTAGGCACACCGTGCTACTACTAACTGAAGGTCATTGTACTTGGTAGGTGAAAACCGATATTCTCATAGCATTGTTTCCTCTTCTTACCATTTGTGACTCGTGTTATGGTTGGTCATCGTTGACCACCTATATTGAAGTTCTGTGGTCATGATCAGTGACATATGCCAAGTTTTAATTTTTTCGTGTGCATATTAGCCACACCATGCCACTACGTATTGAACCCTTTGTCCTTTCTAGTCAATACATATGCATCCAAAACCATTGTCTCTCCCTCTGACCATTTGGGACTGGCGTTAAGAGTTGTCAATGTTGACCACACAGAGTGGACTTATTCGGTCGTAGTCAGTGACGTATGCATCATTTGGTTGGTCACTGTGCACGCTAGCCATACCGTGCCACTGCTTGTTGAAGATCTTTGTACTTGCTAGTTGATAACTAGTGTACCCAATCCATTGTTTTCCCATCTCACCATTTGTGACTCGTGTTATGCGTTTTCAACATTGACCACATGAAGTGAATTTTGTTCGTCATGGTTAGTGACATATGCATACTTTGGTTGGTCACTGTGCATTGAGGCCACATTGTGCCACTA
>SZWC01001266.1:188303-201250 GCA_023375785.1 Penium margaritaceum | reverse complement strand
GCGCAAGGGGGAGATTGTTGGAATGATGCTCCTCACCATGGCAGGAGTGACTCCAAAAAGGAACACCAAAAAGACAAGCCTTAGTGGCTTAGTGGTTAATGGTGTCCACCTCTAGAGGCAGGGGCCCGGGTTCAAGTCCCACAAGATGAAATTCTGCCCTGCCTCAAGGGAGGTGGAAAATAGATGCCAGGAAGCTAGCTCAACCTCTAGAGTTCCTCTTTAAGTTTCTAGAAGGCCAGGTGAGGGTCCAGGAAGGTGGCACACCTTCTAGAAGGGGTGACTTGTCCTACAAGGCATCTAGAGGTGTCTTGGTCTTCTGGACACCTTCCCTCCTACTAGAAGCAAGCTGAGGAATCTAGGAAGGGGCAGAAGCTTCTAGAGGAGGGAAGGGAAGCCTTCCTAGGTGGGAAAAGGACAGCCTACCAAGGAGCACTCTAGAAGCCATAGAATCTGCTAGGAAGCTCCAAATCTGGCATGCTTTGGTGTTCTGGAAAGCTTAGATCAGTGGCTATAAAATGCCACTGCTTGTGAGCCTTGATCAAGTGTTAATTCCCAGTCAATTGAGGCCAAAACTATTGCCTCACTCTCTGACCAGATTTTGCCATCCTTGAACCAATTGCCTCCACAGTTTCAGTCTCTGCAAAAACAGTTGGTGGTGTGAACCAGCCACTGCTAGGGACCCTCCAGGGTGCACACTCACCCTCAGGCCAACATGATGTACATATTAGCCACATCGTGCCACTACACATTAAAGTTTTTTGTCCTTTCTAGTCAATACATATGCTTCCCAAACCATTTTCTCTCCCTCTGACCATTTGTGATTTGTGTTATGAGTTGTCAATGTTGACCACACATAGTGGACTTATTCGGTCGTAGTCAGTGACGTATGCATCCTTTGGTTTGTCACTGTGCACGCTAGTCATACGGTGACACTGCTTGTTGAAGCTCTTTGTACTTCCTAGTTGATAACTAGTGTTCCTTACCCATTGTTTTCCCCTCTGACCATTTGTGACTCATGTTATGTGTTTTCAACGTTGACCACATGAAGTGAAATTCTTTCGTCATGGTCAGTGACATATGCATACCTTGGGTGGTCTTTGTGCATTGAAGCCACATTGTGCCACTACATATTGAAGGTAATTGTACTTGTTTGTAGATAACTAGTATTCACAAACCATTACCTTCCACCCTGACCATTTGTGACTCGTGTTGTGAGTTGTCAAAGTTTACCAAACTTAGTGACATTATTTGGTCATGGTCAGTGACATATGCCTACTTTGGTTGGTCATCGTGCATGGTCCCCACACCGTGCCACAACGTATTGAAGCCCCTTGTGCTTGCTATGTGATACGCGGTGTTCCCAAACCAATGTTTCCCCCTCTGACCATTTGTGACTCGTATTATGAGTTGTCAACGTGGACCACACACAACAGATTTCTTTGGTCAAAGGCAGTAAATATGCCTACTTTGGTCCGTCATTGTGCATGGTAGCCACACCGCGCTACTACTGACTGAAGTTCATTGTACTTGGTAGTTGAGAACCAATATTCTCATAGCATTGTTTCCTCTCCTGACCGTTTGTGACTCGTGTTATGGTTGGTCAACGTTGACCACCCATATTGAAATTCTCTGGTCATGATGAGTGACATATGCCTAGTTTGATTGTTTGGTGTGCATACAAGCCACACCGTGCCACTATGTATTGAAGTTCTTTGTCCCTTCTAGCCAATACATAGGCTTCCCAATCCATTGTTTTCCCCTCTGACCATTTGTGACTCATGTTATGCGTTTTCAACGTTGACTACATGAAGTGAAATTTGTTTGTCATGGTTAGTGACATATGCATACTTTGGTTGGTCACTGTGCATTGAAGCCACATTGTTCCACTACATATTGAAGGTATTTGTACTTGCTAGTAGATAACTAGTATTCACAACCCATTACCTTCCACCCAGACCATTTGTGACTCGTGTTGTGAGTTGTCAAAGATTACCACACTTATTGACATTATTTGGTCATGGTCAGTGACATATGCCTACTTTGGTTGGTCATCGTGCATGGTCTCCACACCGTGCCACAACGTATTTAAGCCCCTTGTGCTTGCTATGTGATTCGTGGTGTTCCCAAACCATTGTTTCCCCCTCTAACCATTTGTGACTCCTATTATGAGTTGTCAACGTGGACCACACACAGCGGATTTCTTTGGTCAAAGGTAGTACATATGCCTACTTTAATCGGTCATTGTGCATGGTAGCCACATCGTGCTACAACTGACTTAAGGACGTTCTACTTTGTAGTTGAGAACCGAGATTCTCATAGCATTGTTTCCTCTCTTGACCGTGTGTGACCCGTGTTATGGTTGGTCAACGTTGACCACTCATATTGAAATTCTGTGGTCATGATCAGTGACATATGCCTAGTTTGATTGTTTGGTGTGCATATTAGCCAAACTGTGCCACTACGTATTGAAGTTATTTTTCCTTCCTAGCCAATACATAGGCTTCCCAATCCATTGTTTTCCTCTCTGACCATTTGTGACTCCTTTTCAACGTTGACCACATGAAGTAGAATTTGTTTGTCATGGTTAGTGACATATGCATACTTTGGTTGGTCACTGTGCATTGAAGTCACATTGTGCCACTACATATTGAAGGTTTTTGTACTTGCTAGTAGATAACTAGTATTCACAAACCAATACCTTCCACCCTGACCATTTGTGACTCGTGTTGTGAGTTGTCAAAGTTTACCACACTTAGTGACATTATTTGGTCATGGTCAGTGACATATGCCTACTTTGGTTGGTCATCGTGCATGGTCTCCACACCGTGCCACAACGTATTGAAGCCCCTTCTGCTTGCTATGTGATACTTTATGTTCCCAAAGCATTGTTTCCCACTGTGACCATTTGTGACTCGTATTATGAGTTATCAACGTTGACCACACACAACGGATTTCTTTGGTCAATGGAAGTATATATGCCTACTTTGGTCGGTCATTGTGCATGGTAGCCACGCCTTGCTACTACTGACTGAAGGTCGTTCTACTTGGTAGTTGAGAACCGATATTCTCATACCATTGTTTTTTCTCCTGACCGTTTGTCACCTGTGATATGGTTGGTCAGTGTTGACCACCCATGCTGAAATTCTGTGGTAATGATCAGTGACATGTGCCTAGTTTGATTGTTTTGTGTGCATATTAGCCACACCGTGCCACTACGTGTTGAAGTTCTTTGTCCTTTATAGCCATTACATAGGCTTACCAAACCATTGTCTCTCCCTCTGACCATTTGGAACTCGTGTTATGCGTTACCAATGTTGACCACACATTGTGGACTTATTCGGTCGTAGTCAGTGACGTATGCATCATTTGGTTGGTCACTGTGCATGCTAGCCATACCTGTACTGCTTGTTGAAGGTCTTTGTACATTCTAGTTCACAACTACTGTTGCCAACCCACTATTCTCTCCTCTGACCATGTGTGACTCCTGTTATGTGTTTTCAACGTTGACCTCATGAAGTGAAATATGTTGGTCATTGCTAGTGACATATGCATACTTTGGTTGGTGAGTGTGCATTGAACCCACATTGTGCCACGACATTTTGAAGGTATTTAAACTTGCTAGAAGATAACTAGTATTCACAAATCAATACCTTCCACCCTGACCATTTGTGACTCTTGTTGTGAGTTGTCAACGTTTACCGCACTTAGTGACATTATTTGGCCATGGTCATCGTGCAAGGTCTCCAGACCGTGCCACAACGTATTGAAGCCCCTTGTGCTTGCTATGCGATACTTGATATTCCCAAACTATTGTTTCCCACTCTGACCGTTTGTGACTCGTATTATGAGTTGTCAACGTTGACCACACACAACGGATTTCTTAGGTCAAAGGAAGTATATATGCCTACTTTGGTTGGTCATTGTGCATGGTAGCCACAACGTTCTACTACTGACTGAAGGTCGTTCTACTTGGCAGTTGAGAACCGATATTCTCATAGCATTATTTCCTCTCCTGACCGTTTGTAACTCGTGATATCGTTGGTCAACGTTGACCACCCATATTGAAATTCTGTGGTCATGATCAGTGACAAATACCTAGTTTGATTGTTTTGTGTGCATATTAGCCACACCGTGCCACTACGTATTGAAGTTCTTTGTCCTGTCTAGCCAATACATAGGCTAACCAACCCATTGTATCTCCCTCTGACCATTTGTGACTCGTGTTATGAGTTGTCAATGTTGACCACACATAGTGGACTGATTCGGTCGTAGTCAGTGACGTATCCATCCTTTGGTTGGTCACTATGCACGCTAGCCATACCGTGCCACTGGTTGTTGAAGGCGTTTGTACTTCCTATTTGATAACTAGTGTTTCCATCCCATTGTTTTCCCCTTTGACCATTTGTGACTTGTATTATACGTGCTCAACGTTGACCACATGGAGTGAAATTCGTTCGTCATGTTCAGTGACATATGCATACTTTGGTTGGTCCCTGTGCATTGAAGCCACATTGTGCCACTACATATTGAAGGTATTTGTACTTGCTAGTAGATAACTAGTATTCACAAACCATTTCCTTCAACCCTGACCATTTGTGACTCGTGTTGTGAGTTGCCAAAGTTTACCACACTTAGTGACATTATTTGGTCATGGTCGGTGACATATGCCTACTTTGGTTGGTCATCGTGCATGGTCTCCACACCGTGCCACAGCGTATTGAAGCCCCTTGTGCTTGCTATGTGATACTTGGTGTTTCCAAACCATTGTTTCCCCCTCTGACCATTTGTGACTCGTATTATGAGTTGTCAACGTTGACCACACACAACGGATTTCTTAGGTCAAAGGAAGTATACATGCCTACTTTGGTTGGTCATCGTGCATGGTCTCCACACCGTGCCACAGCGTATTGAAGCCCCTTGTGCTTGCTATGTGATACTTGGTGTTTCCAAACCATTGTTTCCCCCTCTGACCATTTGTGACTCGTATTATGAGTTGTCAACGTTGACCACACACAGCGGATTTCTTTGGTCAAAGGCAGAACTTCTGCCTACTTTGGTCAATCATTGTACGTGGTAGCCACACCATGCTACTACTGAATGAAGGTCATTGTATTTGGTATTTGAGAACCGATATTCTCATAGCATTGTTTCCTCTCCTGACCGTTTGTGACTCGTGTTATGGTTGGTCAACGTTGACCACCCATATTGAAATTCTGTGGTCATGATCGGTGACATATGCCTAGTTTGAATGTTTGGTGTGCAAATTAGCCACACCGTGCCACTACGTATTGAAATTATTTGTCCTTTCTAGCCAATACATAGGCTTCCTAACCCATTGTTTTCCCCTCTGAACATTTGTGACTCGTGTTATGCGTTTTCAACATTGGCCACATGAAGTGAAATTCTTTTGCCATGTTCAGTGACATGTGCATACTTTGGTTGGTCACTGTGCATTGAAGCCACATTTTGCCTCTACATATTGAAGGTATTTGTACTTGCTAGTAGACAACTAGTATTCACAAACCATTACCTTCCACCCTGACCATTTGTGACTCGTGTTGTGAGTTGTCAAAGTTTACCACACCTTGTGACATTACTTGGTCATGGTCGGTGGCATATGCCTACTTTGGTTGGTCATCATGCATGGTCTCCACACCGTGCCACAACGTATTGAAGCCCCTTGTATTTGCTATGTGATACTTGGTGTTTCCAAACCATTGTTTCCCCCTCTGACCATTTGTGACTTGTATTATGAGTTGTCAACGTTGACCACACACAGCCGATTTCTTTGGTCAAAGGCAGTACATATGCCTACTTTGGTCGGTCATTGTGCATGGTAGCCACATCGTGCTACTAATAACTGAAGGTCGTTGTACTTGGTAGTCGAGAACCAATATTCCCATGGCATTGTTTCCTGTCCTGCCCGTTTGTGACTCGTGTTATGGTTGGTCAACGTTGACCACCCATATTGAAATTTTGTGGTTATGATCAGTGACATATGCCTAGTTTGGTTGTTTGATGTGCATATTAGCCACACCGTGCGACTACGTATTGAAATTCTTTGTCCTTTCTAGTCAATTCATAGGCTTTTCAAACCATTGTCTCTCCCTATGACCATTTGTGACTCGTGTTATGAGTTGTCAATGTTGACCACACATAGTTGACTTATTCGGTCGTAGTCAGTGACGTATGCATCCTTTGGTTGGTCACTGTGCATGCTAGCCATACCGTGCCACTCCTTGTTGAAGGTCTTTGCATTTCCTAGTTGATAACTAGTGTTCCCAAACCATTGTTTTCCCCTCTGACCATTTGTAACTCGTGTTATGCGTTTTCAACGTTGATCACATGAAGTGAAATTCTTTCGTCATGGTCAGTTACATATGCATACTTTGGGTGGTCACTGTGCATTGAAGCCACATTGTGCCACTACATATTGAAGGTCTTTGTACTTGCTAGTAGATAACTAGTATTCACAAACCATTACCTTCCACCCTGACCATTTGTGACTCGTTGTCAAAGTTGTCAAAGTTAACCACACTTGGTGACATTGTTTGGTCATGGTCAGTGACATATGCCTACTTTGGTTGGTCATCGTGCATGGTCCCCACACCGTGCCACAACCTATTGAAGCCCCTTGTGCTTGCTATGTGATACGTGGTGTTCGGAAACCATTATTTCCCCCTCTGACCATTTGTGGCTCGTATTATGAGTTGTCAACGTGGACCACACACAGCGGATTTCTTTGGTCAGAGGCAGTAAACATGCCTACTTTGGTCGATCATTATGCATGGTAGCCACACCGCGGTACTAGTGACTGAAGGTCATTGTACTTGGTACTTGAGAAACAATATTCTCATAGCATTATTTCCTCTCCTGACCGTTTGTGACTCGTGTTATGGTTGGTCAACGTTGACCACCCATATTGAAATTCTCTGGTCATGATCAGTGACATATGCCTAGTTTGATTGTTTGGTGTGCATATTAGCCACACCGTGCCACTACGTATTGACGTTCTTTGTCCTTTCTAGCCAATACATAGGCTTCCCAATCCATGGTTTTCCCCTCTGACCATTTGTGACTGGTGTTATGCGTTTTCAACGTTGACCACATGAAGTGAAATTTGTTCGTCATGGTTAGTGACATATGCATACTTTGGTTGGTCACTGTGTATTGAAGCCACATTGTGCCACTACATATTGAAGGTATTTGTACTTGCTAGTAGATAACTAGTATTCACAAACCATTACCTTCCACCCTGACCATTTGTGACTCGTGTTGTGAGTTGTCAAAGTTTACCACACGTAGTGACATTTCTTGGTCATGGTCAGTCACATATGCCTACTTTGGTTGGTCATCGTGCATGGTCTCCATACCGTGCCACAACGTATTGAAGCCCCTTGTGCTTACTATTTGATACTTGGTGTTCCCAAACCATTGTTTCCTCCTCTGACCATTTGTGACTCGTATTATGAGTTGTCAATGTTCACCACACACAACGGATTTCTTTGGTCAAAGGCAGTACATATGCCTACTGTGGTCGGTCATTGTGCATGGTAGCCACACCGTGCTACTACTGACTGAAGGTCGTTGTACTTGGTAGTTGAGACCCGATATTCCCATAGCATTGTTTCTTGTCCTGACCGTTTGTGACTCCTGTTATGGTTGGTCAATGTTGACCACCCATGTTGAAATTATGTGGTCATGATCAGTGACATATGTCTAGTTTGGTTGTTTGGTGTGCATATTAGCCACACCGTGCCACTACGTATTGAAGTTCTTTGTCCTTTGTAGTCAACACATAGGCTTCCCAAACCATTGTCTCTCCCTCTGACCATTTGTGACTCGTGTCATGAGCTGTCAATGTTGACCACACATAGTGGACTTATTCGGTTGTAGCCAGTGACGTATGCATCCTTTGGTTGGTCACTGTGCACGCTAGCCATACCGTGCCACTGCTTATTGAGGGTCTTTGTACTTCCTAGTTCACAACTAGTGTTCCCAACCCATTGTTTTCCCCTCTGACCATTTGTGACTCGTGTTATGTGTTTTCAACGTTGACCACACGAAGTGAAATTCTTTCGTCATGGTCAGTGACATATGCATACTTTGGTTGGTCACTGTGCATTGAAGCCACATTGTGCCACTACATATTGAAGGTATTTGTACTTTCTTGTAGATAACTAGTATTCACAAACCGTCACCTTCCACCTTGACAATTCGTGACTCGTGTTGAGAGTTGTCAAAGTGACCACACTTAGTGACATTATTTGGTCATGGTCAGTGACATATGCCTAGTTTGTTCGGTCATCGTGCATGGTCTCCACACCGTGCCACAACGTATTGAAGCCCCTTGTGCTTGCTATGTGATTCGTGGTGTTCCCAAACCACTGTCTCCCCATCTTTCAATTTGTGACTCGTATTATGAGTTGTCAACGTGGACTACACACAGCGGATCTCTTTGGTCAAAGGCAGTACATATGCCTACTTTGGTCGGTCATTGTGCATGGTAGCCACATTGTGCTACTAATGACTGAAGGTCGTTGTACTTGGTAGTTGAGAACCAATATTCTCATAGCATTGTTTCCTCTCCTGACCGTTTGTGACCCGTGTTATGGTTGGTCAACGATGACCACCCATATTGAAATTCTCTGGTCATGATCAGTGACATATGCCTAGTTTGATTGTTTGGTGTGCATATTAGCCACACTGTGCCACTATGTATTAAAGTTATTTGTCCTTTCTAGCCAATACATAGGCTTCCCAATCCATTGTTTTCCTCTCTGACCAGTTGTGACCTGTGTTATGCGTTTTCAACGTTGACCACATGAAGTAAAGTTTGTTTGTCATGGTTAGTGAAATATGCATACTTTGGTTGGTCACTGTGCATTGAAGTCACATTGTGCCACTACATATTGAAGGTATTTGTACTTGCTAGTAGAAAACTAGTATTCACAAACCAATACCTTCCACCCTGACCATTTGTGATTCGTGTTGTGAGTTGTCAAGGTTTACCACACTTAGTGACATTATTTGGTCATGATCAGTGACATATGCCTACTTTGGTTGGTCATCGTGCATGGTCTCCACACCGTGCCACACTCTATTAAAGCCCCTTGTGCTTGGTATGTGAAACTTGATGTTCCCAAACCATTGTTTCCCACTCTCACCATTTGTGACTCGTATTATGAGTTGTCAACGTTGACCACACACAACGGATCTCTCTGGTCAAAGGAAGTATATATGCCTACTTTGGTCGGTCATTGTGCATGGTAGCCACAACGTTCTACTACGGACTGAAGGTCGTTCTACTTGGTAGTTGAGAACCGATATTCTCACAGCAGTATTTCCTCTCCTGACCGTTTGTGACCCGCAATATGGTTGGTCAACGTTGACCACCCATATTGAAATTCTGTGGTCATCATCAGTGACAAATGCCTATTTTGATTGTTTTGTGTGGATATTAGCCACACCGTGCCACTACGTATTGAAGTTTTTTGTCCCGTCTAGCCAATACATAGTCTAACAAAACCATTGTCTCTCCCTCTGACCATTTGTGACTCGTGTTATGAGTTATCAATGTTGACTACACATAGTGGACTTATTTGGTCGTAGTCAGTGACGTATCCATCTTTTGGTTGGTAACTGTGCACGCTAACCATGCCGTGCCAGTGGTTGTTGAAGGTTTTTGTACTTCATAGTTGATAACTAGTGTTTCAAATCCATTGTTTTACCCTTTGACCATTTGTGACTCGTATTATGCGTTTTCAACGTTGACCACATGAAGTGAAATTCTTTCGTCATGTTCAGTGACATACGCATACTTTGGTTGGTCCCTGTGCATTGAAGCCACATTGTGCCACTACATATTGAAGGTATTTGTACTTGCTAGTAGATAACTAGTATTCACAAACCATTACCTTCCACCCTGACTATTTGTGACTCGTGTTGTGAGTTGTCAAAGTTTACAACACATTGTGACATTACTTGGTCATGGTCAGTGACACATGCCTACTTTGGTTGGTCATCGTGCATGGTCTCCACGCCGTGCCACAACGTATTGAAGCCCCTTGTGCTTGCTATGTGATACTTGGTGTTCCCAAACCATTGTTTCCCCCTCTGACCATTTGTGACTGGTGTTATGCGTTTTCAACGTTGACCACATGAAGTTAAATTCTTTCGTCATGTGCAGTGACATACGCATACTTTGGTTGGTCCCTGTGCATTGAAGCCACATTGTGCCACTACATATTGAAGGTATTTGTACTTGCTAGTAGATAACTAGTATTCACAAACCATTACCTTCCACCCTGACTATTTGTGACTCGTGTTGTGAGTTGTCAAAGTTTACAACACATTGTGACATTACTTGGTCATGGTCAGTGACACATGCCTACTTTGGTTGGTCATCGTGCATGGTCTCCACGCCGTGCCACAACGTATTGAAGCCCCTTGTGCTTGCTATGTGATGCTTTATGTTCCCAAACCATTGTTTCTCCCTCTGACCATTCGTGACTCATGTTATGAGTTGTCAACGTGGACCACACACAACAGATTTCTTTGGTCAAATGCAGTACATATGCTTGCTTTGGTCGGTCATTGTGCATGGTAGCCACACCGTGCTACTACTGACTGAAGGTCGTTCTACTTGGTAGTTGAGAACCGATATTCTCATAGCATTGTTTCATCTCCTGACCGTTTGTGACCCGTAACATGGTTGGTCAGCGTTGACCACCCATACTGAAGTTTTGTGGTCATGATCAGTGACATATGCCTAGTTTGATTGTTTTGTGTGCATATTAGCCACAGCGTGCCACTACGTATTGAAGTTCTTTGTCCTTTCGAGCCAATACATAGGCTTACCAAACCATTGTCTCTCCCTTTGACCATTTGTAATTCTTGTTATGAGTTAACAATGTTGACCACACATTGTGGACTTATTCGGTCGTAGTCAGTGACGTATGCATCATTTGGTTGGTCACTGTGCATGCTAGCCATAACTGTACTGCTTGTTTAAGGTCTTTGTACATTCTAGTTGATAACTACTGTTCCCAACGCATTGTTTTCCCCTCTGAACATTTGTGACTCCTGTTCTGTATTTTCAACGTTGACCTCATGAAGGGAAACTTGTTGGTCATTGTTATTGACATATGCATACTTTGGTTGGTCACTGTGCATTGAACCCACATTGTGCCACGACATATTGGAGGTATTTGTACTTGCTAATAGATAACTAGTATTCACAAACCAATACCTTCCACCCTCACCATTTGTGACTTGTGTTGTGAGTTGTCAAAGTTTACCACACTTAGTGACATTATTTGGTCATGGTCAGTGACATATGCCTACTTTAGTTGGTCATCGTGCATGATCTCCACACCGTGCCACACTGTATTAAAGCCCCTTTGTGCTTGTTATGTGATACTTGACGTTCCCAAACCATTGTTTCCCACTCTGACCATTTGTGACTTGTATTATGAGTTGTCAATGTTGACCACACACAACGGATTTCTCTGGTCAAAGGAAGTATATATGCCTACTTTGGTCGGTCATTGTGCATGGTAGCCACACCATGCTACTACTGACTTAAGGTCGTTCTACTTGGTAGTTGAGAACCGATCTTCTCATAGCAGAATTTCCTCTCCTGACCGTCTGTGACCCGCAATATGGTTGGTCAACGTTGACCACCCATATTGAATTTCTGTGGTCATCATCAGTGACAAATGCCTATTTTGATTGTTTTGTGTGGATATTAGCCACACCGTGCCACTATGTATTGAAGTTTCTTGTCCCGTATAGCCAATACATAGGCTTACAAAACCATTGTCTCTCCCTCTGACCATTTGTGACTCGTGTTATGAGTTATCAATGTTGACCAGACATAGTGGACTTTTTTGGTCGTAGTCAGTGACGTATCCATCCTTTGGTTGGTCACTGTGTACGCTAGCCATGCCGTGCCACTGGTTGCTGAAGGGTTTTGTACTTCCTAGTTGATAACTAGTGTTTCCAACCCATTGTTTTCCCCTTTGACCATTTGTGACTCGTATTATGCCTTTTCAACGTTCACCACATGAAGTGAAATTCTTTCGTCATGTTCAGTGACATATGCATACTTTGGTTGGTTCCTGTGCATTGAAGCCACATTGTGCCACTACATATTGAAGGTATTTGTACTTGCTAGTAGATAACTAGTATTCACAAACCATTACCTTCCACCCTGACCATTTGTGACTCGTGTTGTGAGTTGTCAAAGTTTACAACACATAGTGACATTATTTGGTCATGGTCAGTGACACATGTCTACTTTGGTTGGTCATCGTGCATGGTCTCCACACCGTGCCACAACGTATTGAAGCCCCTTGTTCTTTCTATGTGATACTTGATGTTCCCAAACCATTGTTTCTCCCTCTGACCATTCGTGACTCGTATAATGAGTTGTCAACGTGGACCACACACAACAGATTTCTTTGGTCAAATGCAGTACATATGCTTACTTTGGTCGGTCATTGTGCATGGTAGCCACACCGTGCTGCTACTGACTGAATGTCGTTCTACTTGGTTGTTGAGAACCGATATTCTCATAGCATTGTTTCCTCTCCTGACCGTTTGTGACCCGCAATATGGTTGGTCAGCGTTGACCACCCATACTGAAATTCTGTGGTCGTGATCAGTGACATATGCCTAGTTTGATTGTTTTGTGTGCATATGAGCCACAGCGTGCCACTACGTATTGAAGTTCTTTGTCCTTTCTAGCCAATACATAGGCTTACCAAACCATTGTCTCTCCCTTTGACCATTTGTAACTCGTGTTATGAGTTAACAATGTTGACCACACATTGTGGACGTATTCGGTCGTAGTCAGTGACGTATGCATCATTTGGTTGGTCACTGTGCATGCTAGCCATACCTGTACTGCTTGTTTAAGGTCTTTGTACTTTCTAGTTGATAAC
>SZWC01001266.1:173521-188293 GCA_023375785.1 Penium margaritaceum | reverse complement strand
TGTGGTCATGATCAGTGACATATGCCTAGTTTGATTGTTTTGTGTGCATATTAGCCACAGCGTGCCACTACGTATTGAAGTTCTTTGTCCTTTCTAGCCAATACATAGGCTTACCAAACCATTGTCTCTCCCTTTGACCATTTGTAACTCGTGTTATGAGTTAACAATGTTGACCACACATTGTGGACGTATTCGGTCGTAGTCAGTGACGTATGCATCATTTGGTTGGTCACTGTGCATGCTAGCCATACCTGTACTGCTTGTTTAAGGTCTTTGTACTTTCTAGTTGATAACTACTGTTCCCAACCCATTGTTTTCCCCTCTGACCATTTGTGACTCTTGTTATGTGTTTTCAATGTTGACCTCATGAAGGGAAACTTGTTGGTCATTGTTATTGACATATGCATACTTTGGTTTGTCACTGTGCATTGAAGCCACATTGTGCCACGACATATTGGAGGTGTTTGTACTTGCTAAAAGATAACTAGTATTCACAAACCAATACCTTTCACCCTGACCATTTGTGACTCGTGTTGTGTGTTGTCAACGTTTACCACACTTAGTGACATTATTTGGTCATGGTCAGTGACATATGCCTACTTTGGTTGGTCATCGTGCATGGTCTCCAGACCGTGCCACAACATATTGAAGCCCCTTGTGCTTGCCATGTGATACTTGATGTTCCCAAACCATTGTTTCCCACTCTGACCATTTGTGACTTGTATTATGAGTTGTCAACGTTGACCACACACAACGGATTTCTTTGGTCAAAGGAAGTATGTATGCCTACTTTGGTCGGTCATTGTGCATGGTAGCCACACCGTTCTACTACTGACTGAAGGTAGTTCTACTTGGTAGTTGAGAACCGATATTCTCATAGCATTATTTCCACTCCTGACCGTTTGTAACTAGTGATATGGTTGGTCAACGTTGACCACCCATATTGAAATCATGTGGTCATGATCAGTGACATATGCCTAGTTTGATTGTTTGGTGTGCATATTAGCCACACTGTGCCACTAAGTATTTAAGTTCTTTGTCCTTTCTAGCCAATACATAGGCTTCCCAATCCATTGTTTTCCCCTCTGACCATTTGTGACTCGTGTTATGCGTTTTCAACATTGACCACATAAAGTAAATTTTGTTCTTCATGGTTAGTGACATATGCATACTTTGGTTGGTCACTGGGCATTGAAGCCACATTGTGCCACTACATATTGAACGTATTTGTACTTGCTAGTAGATAACTAGTATTTACAAACCATTACCTTTCATCCTGCCCATTTGTGACTCGTGTTGTGAGTTGTCAAAGTTTACCACACTTAGTGACATTAATTGGTCATGGTCAGTGACATATGCCTACTTTGGTTGGTCATCGTGCATGGTCTCCACACCGTGCCACAATGTATTGAAGCCCCCTGTGCTTGCTATGTGATACTTGATGTTTCCAAACCATTGTTTCCCCCTCTGACCATTTGTGACTCGTATTATGAGTTGTCAACGTTGACCACACACAGCGCATTTCTTTGGTCAAAGGATATACATATGCCTACTCTGGTTGGTCATTTTGCATGGTAGCCACTCCGTGCTACTACTGACTGAAGGTTCTTCTACTTGGTAGTTGAGAACCGTACATGGGCTTACCAAACCATTGTCTCTCCCTCTTACCATTTCTGACTCGTGTTATGAGTTGTCAATGTTGACCACACATAGTGGACTTATTCGGTCGTAGTCAGTGACGTATGCATCCTTTGGTTGGTCAGTGTGCACGCTAGCCATACCGTGGCACTGATTTTTGATGGTCTTTGTACTTCCTAGTTGATAACTAGTGTTCCCAACCCATTGTTTTCCCCTTTGACCATTTGTGACTCGTGTTATGAAGTTCAACGTTGACCACATGAAGTGAAATTCTTTCGTCATGTTCAGTGACATATGCATACTTTGGTTGGTCACTGTGCATTAAAGCCACATTGGGCCACTACACATTGAAGGTATTTGTACTTTCTAGTAGATAACTAGTATTCACAAACCATTACCTTCCACCCTGACCATTTGTGACTTGTGTTGTGAGTTGTCAAAGTTTACTACACGTAGTGACATTATTTGGTCATGGTCAGTGAAATATGCCTACTTTGGTTGGTCATCGTGCATGGTCTCCACATAGTGCCACAACGTATTGAAGCCCCTTGTGCTTGCTATGTGATTCGTGGTGTTCCAAACAATTGTTCCCCCCTCTAACCATTTGTGACTCGTATTGTGAGTTGTCAACGTCGACCACACACAGCGGATTTCTTTGGTCAAAGGCAGTACATATGCCTATTTTGGCCGGCCATTGTGCATGGTAGCCACACCGTGCTACTACTGACTGAAGGTCGTTGTACTTGCCAGTTGATAACCGATATTCCCGTAGCATTGTTTCCTGTCCTGACCGTTTGTGACTCGTGATATGGTTGGTCAACGTTGACCACCCATATTGAAATTCTGGGTCATGATCAGTGACATATGCCTAGTTTGGTTGTTTGGTGTGCATATTAGCCACACCGTGCCACCATGTATTGAAGTTCTTTGTCCTTTCTATTCAATACATAGGCTTCTCAAACCATTGTCTCTCCCTTTGACCATTTGTGACTCGTGTTATGAGTTGTCAACGTTGACCACACATTGTGGACTTATTCGGTCATAGTCAGTGACGTATGTATCCTTTGGTTGGTCACTGTGCACGCTAGCCATACCGTGCCACTGCTTGTTGAAGGTCTTTGTACTTCTTAGTTGATAACTATTCTTCCCAACCCATTGTATTCCCGTTTGACCATTTGTGACTCTTGTTATGCGTTTTCAACGTTGACCACATGAAGTAAAACTCTTTCCTCATGTTTAGTGACACATGCATACTTTGGTTGGTCACTGTGCATTGAAGCCACATTGTGCCACTACATATTGAAGGTATCTGTACTTGCTAGTAGATAACTAGTATTCACAAACCATTACCTTCCACCATGACCATTTGTGACTCGTGTTGTGAGTTGTCAAAGTTTACCAGTCTTAGTGACATTATTTAGTCATGGTCAGTGACATATGCCTACTTTGGTTGGTCATCGTGCATGGTCTCCACGCCGTGCCACAACGTATTGAAGCCCCTTGTGCATTATGTGTGATTCGTGGTGTTCCCCTCTGACCATTTGTGACTCGTATTATGAGTTGTCAACCTGGACCACACACATCGGATTTCTTTGGTCAAAGGCAGTACATATGCCTACTTTGGTCGGTCATTGTGCTTGGTAGCCACACCGTGCTACTATTGTCTGAATGTCGTTGTACTTGGTAGTTGGGAACCGATATTCTTATAGCATTGTTTCCTCTCGGGTTTGTGACACGTGTTATGGTTGGTCAACGTTGACCACCCATATTGAAGTTTTCTTGTCATGATCAGCAACATATGCCTAGTTTGACTGTTTGATGTGCATATTAGCCACACCGTGCCACTATGTATTGAAGTTATTTGTCCTTTAGCCAATACATTGGCTTCCCAATCCATTGTTTTCCCCTCTGATCATTTGTGACTCGTGTTATGCGTTTTCAACGTTGACCACATGAAGTAAAACTTGTTCCTCATGGTTAGTGACATATGCATACTTTGGTTGGTCAATGTGCATTGAAGCCACATTGTGCCACTACATATTGAAGGTATTTGTACTTTCTTGTAGATAACTAGTATTCACAAACCATTACCTTCCACCCTGACCGTTTGTGACTCGTGTTGTGAGTTGTGAAAGTTTACCACACGTGGTGACATGATTATGTCATGGTCAGAGACATATGCATACTTTGGTTGGTCATCGTGCATGGTCTCCACACCGTGCCACAACGTATTGAAGCCCCTTCTGCTTGCTATGTGATACTTGATGTTCCCAAACCATTGTTTACCCCTCTGGCCATTTGTGACTCGTATTATGAGCTGTCATGGTTGACCACACAGAGCAGATTTCTTTGGTCAAAGGAAGTACATATGCCTACTTTGGTTGGTCGTTGTGCATGGTAGCCAAACCGTGCTACTACTGACCGAAGGTCCGTCTACTTGGTAGTTGAGACCGTACATAGGCTTACCAAACCATTGTCTCTCCCTCTTACCATTTGTGACATGTTTTATGAGTTGTCAATGTTGACCACACATAGTGGACTTATTCGGTCGTACTTAGTGGCGTATGCATCCGTTGGTTACTCACTGTGCACGCTACCCATACCGTGCCACTGCTTGTTGAAGGTCTTTGTACTTCCTAGTAAGTAACTAGTGTTCCCAACCCATTGTTTTCCCCTTTGACCATTCGTGAGTCGTTTTATGCGTTTTCAACGTTGACCACATGAAGTGAAATTCTTTCGTCATGTTCAGTGTCATATGCATACTTTGGTTGGTCACTCTGCATTGAAGCCACATTGTGCCACTACATATTGAAGGTATTTGTACTTTCTTGTGGATAACTAGTATTCAAAAACCATTACCTTCCACCCTCACAATTTGTGACTCGTGTTGTGAGTTGTCAAAGTTACCACACATAGTGACATTATTTGGTCATGGTCAGTGACATATGCCTACTTTGGTTGGTCATCGTGCATGGTCTCCACGCCGTGCCACAACGTATTGAAGCCCCTTGTGCTTGCTATGTGATACTTGGTGTTCCCAGACCATTGTTTCCCCCTCTGACCATCTGTGACTCGTATTATGAGTTGTCAACTTTGACAACACACAGCGGACTTCTTTGGTCAAAGGCAGTACATATGCCTACTTTGGTCGGTCATTGTACATGGTAGCCACACCGTGCTACTACTGAATGAATGTCGTTGTACTTGGTAGTTGAGAACCGATATTCCCATATCATTGTTTCCTGTCCTAACCGTTTGTGACTCGTGTTATGGTTGGTCAACGTTGACCACCCATGTTGAGATTATGCGGTCATGATCAGTGAAATATGCCTAGTTTGGTTGTTTGGCGTCCATACTAGCCACACCGTGCCACTACTTATTGATGTTCTTTGTCCTTTCTAGTCAATACATAGGCTTCCCAAACCATTTCTCTACCTCTGATCATTTGTGAGTCCTGTTATGAGTTGTCAATGTTGACCACACATAGTGGACTTATTCAGATGTAGTCAGTGACGTATGCATCCTTTGGTTGGTCACTGTGCACGCTAGCCATACCGTGCCACTGCTTGTTGAAGGTCTTTGTACTTCCAAGTTGATAACAAGTGTTCCCAACCCATTTTTTTCCCCTCTGTCCATTTGTGACTCGTCTTATTCGTTTTCAACGTTGACCACATGAAGTGAAATTCTTTCGTCATGGTCAGTGACATATGCATGCTTTGGGTGGTCACTGTGCATTGAAGCCACATTGTTCCACTACACATTGAAGGTTTTTCCACTTGCTAGTAGATAACTAGTATTCACAAACCATTACCTCCCACCCTGACCATTTGTGACTCGTGTTGTGAGTTGTCAAAGTTTACCTAACTTAGTGACATTATTTGGTCATGGTCAGTGACATATGCCTACTCTGGTTGGTCATCGTTCATGGTCCCCACACCGTGCCACAATGTATTGAAGCCCCTTGTGCTTTCTATGTGATACGTGGTGTTCCCAAACCATTGCTCCCCCCTCTGACCATTTGTGACTCGTATTATGAGTTGTCAACGTTGACCACACACAGCGGATTTCTTTGGTCAAAGGAAGTACATATGCCTACTTAGGTCGGTCATTGTGCATGGTAGCCACACCGTGCTACTACTGACTTAAGGTGGTTGTACTTGGTAATTGAGAACCAAAATTCCCATAGCATTGTTTCATGTCCTGACCGTTTGTGACTCGTGCTATGGTTGGTCAACGTTGACCATCCATATTGAAATTCCGTGGTCATGATCAGTGACATATGCCTAGTTTGGTTGTTTGGTGTGCATACTAGCCACACCGTGCCACTACGTATTGAAGTTCTTTGTCCTTTCTAGTCAATACATAGGCTTCCCAAACCATTGCATCTCCCTCTGACCATTTGTGACTCGTGTTATGAGTTGTCAATGTTGACCACACATAGTGGACTTATTCGGTCGTAGTCAGTGACGTATGCATCCTTTGGTTGGTCACTGTGCACGCTAGCCATATTGTGCCACTGATTGTTGAAGGTCTTTTTACTTCCTAGTTGATAACTAGTGTTCCCAATCCATTGTTTTCCCCCCTGACCATTTGTGACTCGTGTTATGCATTTTCAACATTGACCACATGAAGTGAAATTCATTCGTCATGCTCAGTGACATATGCATACTTTGGTTGGTCACTGTGCATTGAAGCCACATTGTGCCACTACATATTAAAGGTATCTGTACTTGCTAGTAGATAACTAGTATTCACAAAGCATTACCTTCCACCCTGACCATTTGTGACTCGTGTTGTGAGTTATCAAAGTTTACCACACTTAGTGACATTATTTGGTCATGGTCAGTGACATATGCCTACTTTGGTTCGTCATCATGCATGGTCCCCACACCGTGTCACAACGTATTGAAGACCCTTGTGCTTGCTATGTGATATGTGGTGTTCCCAAACCATTGTTTCCCCTTCTGACGATTTGTGACTCGTATTATGAGTTGTCAACGTGGACCACACACAGCGGGTTTCTTTGGTCAAAGGCAGTAAATATGCCTACTTTGGTCGGTCGTTGTGCATGGTAGCCACACCCCGCTACTACTGACTGAAGGTCATTGTACTTGGTAGATGAGAACCGATATTCTCATAGCATTGTTTCCTCTCCTGACTGTTTGTGACTCGTGTTATGGTTGGTCAACGTTGACCACCCATATTCAAGTTATCTGGTCATGATCAGTGACATATGCCTAGTTTGATTGTTTGGTGTGCATATTAGCCGCACCGTGCCACTGCGTATTGAAGTTCTTTGTCCTTTCTAGCCAATACATAGGCTTCCCAATCCATTGTTTTCCCCTCTGACCATTTGTGACTTGTGTTATGCGTTTTCAACGTTGATCACATGAAGTGAAATTTGTTTGTCATGGTTAGTGACATATGCATACTTTCGTTGGTCACTGTGCATTGAAGCCACATTGTGCCACTACATATTGAAGGTATCTGTACTTGCTAGTATAAAACTAGTATTCACAAACCATTACCTTCGACCCTGACCATTTGTGACTCGTGTTGTGAGTTGTCAAAGTTTACCACACTTTGTGACATTACTTGGTCATGGTCAGTGACATATGCCTACTTTGATTGGTCATCGTGCATGGTCTCCACATTGTGCCACAACGTATTGAAGCCCCTTGTGCTTCCTATGTTATACTTGGTGTTCCCAAACCATTGTTTTCCCCTCTGACCATTTGTGACTCGTATTATGAGTTGTCAACGTTGACCACACACAGCGGATTTCTTTGGTCAAAGGCAGTACATATGCCTACTTTGGTCGGTCATTGTGCATGGTAGCCACACCGTGCTACTACTGACTGAAGGTCGTTGTACTTGGTAGTTGAGAACCGATATTCCCATAGCATTGTTTCCTGTCCTGGCCGTTTGTAACTTGTGTTATGGTTGGTCAACGCTGACCACCCATATTGAAATTATGTGGTCATGATCAGTGACATATGCCTAGATTGGTTGTTTGGTGTGCATATTAGCCACACCGTGCCACTACGTATTGAAGTTCTTTGTCCTTTCTAGTCAATACGTAGGCTTCCCAAACCATTGTCTCTCCCTCTGACCATTTGTGACTCGTGTTATGAGTTGTCAATTTTGACCACACATAGTGGACTTATTCGGTCGTAGTCAGTGACGTATGCATCATTTGGTTGGTCACTGTGCACGCTAGCCATACCGTGCCACTGCTTGTTGAAGGTCTTTGTACTTCCTAGTTGATAACTAGTGTTCTCAATCCATTGTTTTCCCCTCTGACCATTTGTGACTCGTGTTATGCGTCTTCAACGTTGACCAAATGAAGTGAAATTCTTTGTTATGTTCAGTGACATATGCATACTTTGGTTGGTCACTGTGCATTGAAGCCATATTGTGCCATTACATATTGAAGGTATTTGTACTTGCTAGTAGATAACTAGTATTCACAAACCATTACCTTCCACCCTGACCATTTGTGACTCGTGTTGTGAGTTGTCAAAGTTTACCACACTTAGTGACATTACTTGGCCATGGTCAGTGACATATGCATACTTTGGTTGGTCATCATGCATGGTCCCCACACCGTGCCACAACGTGTTAAAGCCCCTTGTGCTTGCTATGTGATACGTGGTGTTCCCAAAACAATTGTTTCCCCCTCTGACCATTTGTGACTCGTGTTATGAGCTGTCACCGTGAACCACACACAGCGGATTTCTTTGGTCAAAGGCACTAAAAATGCCTACTTTATTCGGTCATTGTACATGGTAGCCACACCGCGCTACTACTGACTGAAGGTTGTTGTAATTGGTAGTTGAGAACCGAAATTCCCATAGCATTGTTTTCTGTTCTACCCGTTTGTGACTCGTGTTATGGTTGGTCAATGTTGACCACCCATATTGAAAGTTTCTGGTCAAGATCAGTGACATCTGCCTAGTTTGATTGTTTGGTGTGCATATTAGCCACACCGTGCTACTACGTATTGAAGTTCTTTGTCCTTTCTAGCCAATACACAGGCTTCCCCATCCATTGTTTTCCCCTCTGACCATTTGTGACTCGTCTTATGCGTTTTCAAAGTTGACCACACAAAGTGAAATTTGTTCCTCCTGGTTAGTGACATATGCATACTTTGGTTGGTCACAGTGCATTGAAGCCACATTGTGCCACTACATATTGAAGGTATTTGTACTTGCTAGTAGATAACTAGTATTCACAGACCATTACCTTCCACCCTGACCATTTGTGACTCGTGTTGTGAGTTGTCAAAGTTTACCACACTTAGTGACATTACTTGGTCATGGTCAGTGACATATGCCTACTCTGGTTGGTCATCGTGCATGGTCTCCACACCGTGCCACAACGTATTGAAGCCCCTTAAGCTTGCTATGTGATACTTGGTGTTCCCAAACCATTGTTTCCCCCTCTGACCATTTGTGACTCGTATTATGAATTGTCAACCCTGACCACACACAGCGGATTTCTTTGGTCAAAGGCAGTACATATGCCTACTTTGGTCGGTCATTGTGCATGGTAGCCACACCGTCCTACTACTGACTGAAGGTCGTTGTACTTGGTAGTTGAGAACCGATATTCCCATAGCGTTGTTTCCTGTCCTAACCGTTTTGGACTCGTGTTATGGTTGGTCAACGTTGACCACCCATTTTGAAATTCTGTGTTCATGTTCAGTAACATATGCCTAGTTTGGTTGTTTTGTGTGCATATTAGCCACACCGAGCCACTACGTATTGAAGATCTTTGTCCTTTATAGTCAATACATAGGCTACCCAAACCATTGTCTCTTCCTCTGACCATTTGTGACTCGTGTTATGAGCTGTGAATGTTTACCACACATAGTGGACTTCTTCGGTCGTAGTCAGTGACGTATGCATCCTTTGGTTGGTCACTGTGCACGCTAGCCATACCGTGCCACTGCTTGTTGAAGGTCTTTGTACTTCCTAGATGATAACTAGTGTTCCCAATCCATTGTTCTCTTCTCTGACCATTTGTGACTCGTGTTATGCGTTTTCAACGTTGACCACATGAAGTGAAATTCTTTCGTCATGTTCAGTGACACATGCATACTTTCGTTGGTCACTGTGCATTGAAGCCACATTGTGCCACTACATATTGAAGGTATTTGTACTTGCTAGTAGATAACTAGTGTTCACAAACAATTAACTTCCACCCTGACCATTTGTGACTCGTGTTGTGAGTTGTCAAAGTTGACCACACTTAGTGACCTTTTATTGGTCATGGTCAGTGACATATGCCTACTTTGGTTGGTCATCGTGCATGGTCTCCATACCGTGCCACAACGTATTGAAGCCCCTTGTGCTTGCTATGTAATACTTGGTGTTTCCAAACCATTGTTCCCCCCTCTGACCGTTTGTGACTCGTATTATGAGTTGTCAA
Source organism: Penium margaritaceum (assembly GCA_023375785.1). Taxonomy (NCBI): domain Eukaryota; kingdom Viridiplantae; phylum Streptophyta; class Zygnematophyceae; order Desmidiales; family Peniaceae; genus Penium; species Penium margaritaceum. The sequence continues at coordinate 178,222 of SZWC01001266.1, read as the reverse complement.
CGTTGACCACACACAGCGGATTTCTTTGGTCAAAGGCAGTGCATATGCCTACTTTGGTTGGTCATTGTACATGGTAGCCACACTGTGCTACTACTGAATGAAGGTCGTTGTACTTGGTAGTTGAGAACCGATATTCCCATAGCATTGTTTCCTGTCCTGATCGTTTGTGACTCGTGTTATGGTTGGTCAACGTTGACCACCCATATTGAAATTATGTGGTCATGATCAGTGACATATGCCTCTTTTGGTTGTTTGGTGTGCATATTAGCCACACCGTGACACTACGTATTGAAGTTATTTGTCCTTTCTAGTCAATACATAGGCTTCCCAAACCATTTTCTCTCTCTCTGACCATTAGTGACTCGTGTTATGAGTTGTCAATGTTGACCACACATAGTGGACTTATTTGGTCGTAGTCAGTGACGTATGCATCCTTTGGTTGGTCACTGTGCACGCTAGCCATACCGTGCCACTGCTTGTTGAAGGTCTTTGTAATTGCTAGTTGATAACTAGTGTTCCCAACCCATTGTTTTCCCCTTTGACCATTTGTGACTCGTGTTATGCGTTTTCAACGTTGACCACATGAGGTGAAATTCTTTCTTTATGGTCACTGACATATGCATACTTTGGGTGGTCACTGTGCTTTGAAGCCACATTGTGCCACTACATATTGAAGGTATTTGTACTTGCTAGTAGATAACTAGTATTCACAAACCATTACCTTCCACCCTGACCAATTGTGACTCGTGGTGTGAGTTGTCAAAGATTACCACACTCAGTGGCATTATTTGGTCATGGTCAGTGACATATGCCTACTTTGGTTGGTCATCATGCATGGTCCCCACACCGTACCACAACGTATTGAAGCCCCTTGTTCTTGCTATGTGATAAGTGGTGTTCCCAATCCATTGTTTCCCCCTCCGACCATTCGTGACTCGTATTATGAGTTGTCAACGTGGACCACACACAGCGGATTTCTTTGGTCAAAGGCAGTAAAAATGCCTACTTTGGTCTGTCCTTGTGCATGGTAGCCACACCGCGCTACTACTGACTGAAGGTCATTGTAGTTGGTAGTTGAGAACCGATATTCTCATAGCATTGTTTCCTCTCCTGACCGTTTGTGACTCGTGTTGGTTGGTCAACGTTGACCACCCATGTTGAAATTCTCTGGTCATGATCAGTGACATATGCCCACTTTTATGGTTTGGTGTGCATATTAGCCACACTGTACCACTACGTATTGAAGTTCTTTGTCCTTTCTAGCCAATACATAAGCTTCCCAATCCATTGTTTTCCCCTATGACCATTTGTGACTCGTGTTATGCGTTTTCAACGTTGACCACACGAAGTGAAGTTTGTTCGTCATGGTTAGTGACATATGCATACTTTGGTTGGTCACCGTGCATTGAAGCCACATTGTGCAACTACATATTGAAGGTATTAGTACTTTCTAGTAGATAACCAATATTCACAAACCATTACCGTCCACCTTGACCATTTGTGACTCGTGTTGTGAGTTGTCAAAGTTTACCACGCTTAGTGACATTACTTGGTCATGGTCAGTGACATATGCCTACTTTGGTTGGTCATCGTGCATGGTCTCCACACTGTGCCACAACGTATTGAAGCACCTTGTGCTTGCTATGTGATACTTGGTGTTCCCAAACCATTGTTTCCCCCTCTGACCATTTGTGACTCGTACTATGAGTTGTCAACATTGACCACGCACGGCGATTTCTTTGGTCAAAGGCAGTACATATGCCTACTTTGGTCGGTCATTGTGCATAGTAGCCACACCGTGCTACTACTGACTGAAGGTCGTTGTACTTGGTAGTTGAGAACCGATTTTCTCATAGCATTGTTTCCTGTCCTGACCGTATGTGACTCGTGTTATGGTTGGTCAACGTTAACCACCCATATTGAAATTCTGTGGTCATGATCAGTGACACATGCCTATTTGGGTTGTTTGGTGTGCATATTAGCCACACCATGCCACTACGTATTGAAGTTCTTTGTCATTTAAAATCAATACGTAGGCTTCCCAAACCATTGTCTCTCCCTCTGACCATTTTTAACTCGTGTTATGAGTTGTCAATGATGACCACACATAGTGGACTTATTCGGTCGTAGTCAGTGACGTATGCATCCTTTGGTTGGTCACTGTGAACGCTAGCCATGCTGTGCCACTGCTTGTTCAAAGTCTTTGTACTTCCTAGCTGATCACTAGTGTTCCCAATCCATTGTTTTCCCCTCTGACCATTTGTGACTCGTGTTATGCGTTTTACACGTTGACCTCATGAAGTGAAATTCTTTCATCATGGTCAGTGACATATGCATACTTTGGGTGGTCACATTTTGCCACTACATATTGAATGTATTTGTACTTTCTAGTAGATAACTAGTATTCGAAAAGCATTACCTTCCACCCTGACCATTTGTGACTCGTGTTGTGAGTTGTCAAAGTTTACCACACTTAGTAACATTGTTTTGTCATGGTCAGTGACATGTGCCTACTTTGGTTGGTCATCGTGCATGGTCCCCACACCGTGCCACAACGTATTGAAACCCCTTGTGCTTGCTATGTGATACGTGGTGTTCCCAAACCATTGTTTCCCCCTCTGACCATTCGTGACTCGTATTATGAGTTGTCAACATGGACCACACAGAGCGGCTTTCTTTGGTCAAAGGCAGTCAATATGCCTCCTTTGGTCGGTCATTGTGCATTGTAGCAACACCGCGCTACTACTGACTGAAGGTCATTGTACTTGGTAGTTGGGAACGGATATTCTCATAGCATTGTTTCCTCTCCTGACCGTTTGTGACTCGTGTTATGGTTGGTCAACGTTGACCACACATATTGAAATTCTCTGGTCATGATCAGTGACATATGCCTAGTTTGATTGTTTGGTGTGCATATTAGCCATACCGTGCCACTACGTATTGAAGTTCTTTGTCCTTTCTAGCCAATACATAGGCTTCCCAATCCACTTTTTTCCCCTCTGACCATTTGTGACTCGTGCTATGAATTTTCAACGTTGACCACATGAAGTGAAATTTGTTCGTCATGGTTAGTGACATGTGCATACTCTGGTAGGTCACTGTGCATTGAACCCACATGGTGCCACTACATATTGAAGGTATTTGTACTTGCTAGTAGATAACTAGTATTCACAAACCATTACCTTCCACCCTGACCATTTGTGACTCGTGTTGTGAGTTGTGAACGTTTACCACACGTAGTGACACTATTTGGTCATGGTCAGTGCATACGCCTACTTTGGTTGGTCACCGTGCATGGTCTCCACATCGTGCCACAACGTATTGAAGCCCCTTGTGCTTGCTATGGGATACTTGGTGTTCCCAAACCATTGTTTCCCCCTCTGACCATTTGTGACTCGTATTATGAGTTGTCAATGTTGACCACACACAGCGGATTTCTTTGGTCAAAGGCAGTATATATATCTACTTTGGTCGGTCATTGTGCATGGTAGCCACACCGTGCTTGTACTGACTGAAGGTCGTTGTACTTGGTACTTGGTACTTGGTGTTTGTGACTCGTGTTATGGTTGGTCAATGTTGACCACCCATATTGAAATTCTGTGGTCAAGATCAGTGACATATGCCTAGTTTGGTTGTTTGGTGTGCATTCTAGCCACACCGTGCCACTACGTATTGAAGTTTTTTGTCCTTTCCTGTCAATACATAGGCTTCCCAAACCATTGTCCCTTCCTGTGACCATTTGTGACTCGTGTTATGAGTTGTCAATGTTGACCACACATAGTGGACTTATTCGGTCGTAGTCAGTGACGTATGCATCCCTTGGTTGGTCACTATGCATGCTAGCCATACCGTGCCACTGCTTGTTGAAGGTCTTTGTACTTCCTAGTTGATAACTAGTATTCCCAATCCATTAGTGTCCCCTCTGACCATTTGTGACTTGTGTTATGCATTTTCAACGTTGACCACATGAAGTGAAATTCTTTCCTCATGTTCAGTGACATATGCATACTTTGGTTTGTCACTGTGCATCGAAGCCACATTGTTCCACGACATATTGAAGGTATTTATACTTGCTAGTAGATAACTAGTATTCACAAACCATTATCTTCCACCCTGGCCGTTTGTGACTTGTGTTATGAGTTGTCAAATTTTACCACAGTTAGTGACATTATTTGGTCATAGTCAGTGACATATGCCTACTTTGGTTGGTCATCGTGCATGGTCTCCACACCGTGCCACAACGTATTGAATCCCCTTGTGCTTGCTATGTGATACTTGGTGTTCCCAACCCATTTTTTCCCCCTCTGACAATTTGTGGCCCATAGTATGGGGTTTCAACGCTAACCACACATAGTAAAATTACTTGGTCATGGTAAGTTGAACATGCCTAATCTGGTTGGTCATTGTACATGGTAGCCACACCGTTCCACTACTTGTTGAAAGTATTTGCACTTGCTATTCAATAAATAGCAAAAGGTTTCTCCCTTTGACACCAGGTTGGTTTTTGTTTATTTGTTATGCGTAGGTGCCTAAACTGGAATACTCCCTCCCACCCCCCTAGAGGGATGTTCCGTGGACGACCTGGAGGACAGATTTGCGACCGCATTATGACACCCCCCCTACCCCCCACGGCTTAGGCTGGAAGGTAGAGTTGAGGTAGCACAACACGCCCCCCCCCCCCCCCCCCCCCCCCCCCCCCCC
>SZWC01001266.1:102869-153132 GCA_023375785.1 Penium margaritaceum | reverse complement strand
TGGTCATGATCAGTGACATATGCCTAGTTTGGTTGTTTGGTGTGCATATTAGCCACACCGTGCCACTACACATTGAAGTTCTTTGTCCTTTCTAGTCAATACATAGGCTTCCCAAACCATTTTCTCTCCCTTTGACCATTTGTGACTCGTGTTATGAGTTGTCAATGTTGACCACACATAGTGGACTTATTCGGTCGTAGTGAGTGACGTATGCATCCTTTGGTTGGTCACAATGCACGCTAGCCCTACCGTGCCACTGTTTGTTTGAGGGTCTTTGTACTTCCTAGTTGATAACTAGTGTTCCCAACCCATTGTTTTCCCATCTGATCATTTGTGACTCGTGTTATGCGTTTTCAACGTTGACCACATGAAGTGAAATTATTTCGTCATGGTCAGTGACATATGCATACTTTGGGTGGTCAGTGTGCATTGAAGCCACATTGTGCCACTACATATTGAAGGTATTTGTAGTTGTTAGTAGATAACTAGTATTCACAAACCATTACCTTCCAACCTGACCATTTGTGACTCATGTTGTGAGTTGTCAAAGTTTACCACACTTAGTGACATTATTTGGTCATGGTCAGTGACATATGCCTACTTTGGTTGGTCATCGTGCATGGTCCCAACACCGTGCCACAACGTATTGAAGCCCCTTGTTCTTGCTATGTGATACGTGGTGTTCCCAAACCATTGTTTTCCACTCTGACCATTTGTGACTCGTATTATGAGTTGTCAACGTGGACCACACACAGCGGATTTCTTTGGTCAAAGGCAGTAAACATGCCTACTTTGGTCCGTCATTGTGCATGGTAGCCACACGGTGCTACTACTGACTGAAGGTCATTGTACTGGGTAGTTGAGAACCAATATTCGCATAGCATTGTATCCTCTCCTGACCGTTTGTGACTCGTGTTATGGTTGGTCAACGTTGACCACCCATATTGAAATTCTGTGGTCATGATCAGTGACATATGCCTAGTTTGATTGTTTGGTGTGCATATCAGCCACACCGTTCCACTACCTATTGAAGTTCTTTGTCCTTTCTGGCCAATACATAGGCTTCCCAATCCATTGTTTTCCCCTCTGACCATTTGTGACTCGTGTTATGCGTTTTCAACATTGACCACATGAACTGAAATTTGTTCGTCATGGTTAGTGACATATGCATACATTGGTTGGTCACTGTGCATTGAAGCTACATTGTGCCACTACATATTGAAGGTATTTGTACTTGCTAGTAGATAACTAGTATTCAAAAACCATTACCTTCCACCCTGACCATTTGTGACTCGTGTTGTGAGTTGTCAAAGTTTACCACACTTAGTGACATTACTTGGTCATGGTCAGTGACATATGCCTACTTTGGTTGGTCATCGTGCATGAGCTCCACACCGTGCTAAAACGTATTGAAGCCCCTTGTGCTTGCTATTTGATACTTGGTGTTCCCAAACCATTGTTTCCCCCTCTGACCATTTGTGACTCGTATTATGAGTTGTCAACGTTGACCACACACAGCGGACTTCTTTGGTCAAAGACAGTACATGTGCCTACTTTGGTCGGTCATTGTGCATGGTAGCCACAAGGTGCTACTACTGACTTAAGGTCGTTGTACTTGGTCGTTGAGAACCGATATTCCCATAGCATTGTTTCCTGTCCTGACCGTTTGTGACTCGTGTTATGGTTGGTCAACGTTGACCACCCATATTGAAATTTTGTGGTCATGATCAGTGACATATGCCTAGTGTGGTTGTTTGGTGTGCATATTAGCCACACCGTGCCACTACGTATTGAAGTTCTTTGTCCTTTCTAGTCAATACATAGGTGTCCCAAAGCATTGTACCTCCCTCTGACCATTTGTGACTCGTGTTATGAGTTTTCAACGTTGACCACACGTAGTGGACTTATTTGGTCGTAGTCAGTGACGTATGCATCCATTGGTTGGTCATTGTGCACACTAGCCATAGCGTGCCACGGCTTGTTGAAGGTCTTTGTACTTCCTAGTTGATAACTAGTGTTCCCAATCCATTGTTGTCCCCTCAGACCATTTGTGACTCGTGTTGTGCGTTTTCAACATTGACCACATGAAGTGAAATTCTTTGGTCATGGTCAGTGACATATGCATACTTTGGGTGGTCACTGTGCATTGAAGCCACATTGTGCGACTACACACTGAAGGTATTTGCACTTGCTAGTAGATAACTAGTATTCACAAACCATTACCTTCCACCCTGACCATTTGTGACTCGTCTTGTCAGTTCTAAACGTTTACCACACTTAGTGACATTATTTGGTCATGGTCAGTGACATATGCCTACTTTGGTTGGTCATCGTGCATGGTCCCCACACCGTGCCACAACGTATCAAAGCCCCTTGTGCTTGCTATGTGATACGTGGTGTTCCCAAACCATTGTTTCCCCCTCTAACCATTTGTGACTCGTATTATGAGTTGTCAACGTGGACCACACACAGCAGATTTCTTTGGTCAAAGGCAGTAAAAATGCCTACATTGGTCGGTCATTGTGCATGGTAGCCACACGGCGCTACTACTGACTGAAGGTCATTGTACTGGCTAGTTGAGAACCAATGTTCGCATAGCATTGTATCCTCTCCTGACCGTTTGTGACTCGTGTTATGGTTGGTCAACGTTGACCACCCATATTGAAATTGTGTGGTCATGATCAGAGACATATGCCTAGTTTGATTGTTTGGTGTGCATATCAGCCACACCGTTCCACTACCTATTGAAGTTCTTTGTCCTTTCTAGCCAATACATAGGCTTCCCCATCCATTGTTTCCCCTCTGACCATTTGTGACTCGTGTTATGCGTTTTCAACATTGAGCACATGAAGTGAAATTTGTTCGTCATGGTTAGTGACATATGCATACATTGGTTGGTCACTGTGCATTGAAGCTACATTGTGCCACTACATATTGAAGGTATTTGTACTTGCTAGTAGATAACTAATATTCACAAACCATTACCTTCCACCCTGACCATTTGTGACTCGTGTTGTGAGTTGTCAAAGTTTACCACACTTAGTGACATTACTTGGTCATGGTCAGTGACATATGCCTACTTTGGTTGGTCATCGTGCATGAGCTCCACACCGTGCCAAAACGTATTGAAGCCCCTTGTGCTTGCTATTTGATACTTGGTGTTCCCAAACCATTGTTTCCCCCTCTGACCATTTGTGACTCGTATTATGAGTTGTCAACGTTGATCACACACAGCGGATTTCTTTGGTCAAAGACAGTACATGTGCCTACTTTGGTCGGTCATTGTGCATGGTAGCCACACCGTGCTACTACTGACTTAAGGTCGTTGTACTTGGTCGTTGAGAACAGATATTCCCATAGCATCGTTTCCTGTCCTGACCGTTTCTGACTCGTGTTATGGTTGGTCAACGTTGACCACCCATATTGAAATTTTGTGGTCATGATCAATGACATATGCCTAGTGTGGTTGTTTGGTGTGCATTTTAGCCACACCGTGCCACTACGTATTGAAGTTCTTTTTCCTTTCTAGTCAATACATAGGCGTCCCAAAGCATTGTACCTCCCTCTGACCATTTGTGACTCGTGTTATGAGTTTTGAACGTTGACCGCACGTAGTGGACTTATTCGGTCATAGTCAGTGACGTATGCATCCATTGGCTGGACATTGTGCACACTCGCCATAGCGTGCCACGGCTTGTTGAAGGTCTTTGTACTTCCTAGTTGATAACTAGTGTTTGCAATCCATTGTTGTCCCCTCTGACCATTTGTGACTCGTGTTATGCGTTTTCAACATTGACCACATGAAGTGAAATTCTTTCGTCATGGTCAGTGACAGATGCATACTTTGGGTGGTCACTGTGCATTGAAGCCACATTGTGCGACTACATACTGAAGGTATTTGTACTTGCTAGTAGATAACTAGTATTCACAAACCATTACCTTCCACCCTGACCATTTGTGACTCGTCTTGTGAGTTGTAAACGTTTACCACACTTAGTGACATTATTTGGTCATGGTCAGTGACATATGCCTACTTTGGTTGGTCATCGTGCATGGTCCCCACACCGTGCCACAACGTATCAAAGCCCCTTGTGCTTTCTATGTGATACGTGGTGTTCCCAAACCATTGTTTCCCCCTCTGACCATTTGTGACTCGTATTATGAGTTGTCAACGTGGACCACACACAGCGGATTTCTTTGGTCAAAGGCAGTAAATATGCCTACTTTGGTCGGTCATTGTGCATGGTAGCCACACGGCGCTACTACTGACTGAAGGTCATTGTACTGGGTAGTTGAGAACCAATATTCGCATAGCATTGTATCCTCTCCTGACCGTTTGTGACTCGTGTTATGGTTGGTCAACGTTGACCACCCATATTGAAATTCTGTGGTCATGATCAGTGACATATGCCTAGTTTGATTGTTTGGAGTGCATATTAGCCCTACCGTGCCGCTACCTATTGAAGCTCTTTGTCCTTTCTAGCCAATACATAGTCTTCCCAATCCATTGTTTCCCCCTCTGACCATTTGTGACTCGTATTATGAGTTGTCAACGTGGACCACACACAGCGGATTTCTTTGGTCAAAGGCAGTAAATATGCCTACTTTGGTCGGTCATTGTGCATGGTAGCCACACGGCGCTACTACTGACTGAAGGTCATTGTACTGGGTAGTTGAGAACCAATATTCGCATAGCATTGTATCCTCTCCTGACCGTTTGTGACTCGTGTTATGGTTGGTCAACGTTGACCACCCATATTGAAATTCTGTGGTCATGATCAGTGACATATGCCTAGTTTGATTGTTTGGAGTGCATATTAGCCCTACCGTGCCGCTACCTATTGAAGTTCTTTGTCCTTTCTAGCCAATACATAGGCTTCCCAATCCATTGGTTTCCCCTCTGACCATTTGTGACTCATGTTATGTGTTTTCAACGTTGACCACATGAAGTGAAATATTTCCGTCATGGTTAGTGACACATGCATACTTTGGTTGGTCACTGTGCATTGAAGCTACATTGTGCCACTACATGTTGAAGGTATTTGTACTTGCTAGTAGAAAACTAGTATTCACAAACCATTACCTTCCACCCTAACCATTTGTGACTTGTGTTGTGAGTTGTCAAAGTTTACCACACTTAGTGACATTGTTTGGTCATGGTCAGTGACATATGCCTACTTTGGTTGGTCATCATGCATGGTTCCCACACTGTGCCACAACGTATTGAAGCCCCTTGTGCTTGCTATGTGATACGTGGTGTTCCCAAACCATTGTTTCCCCCTCTGACCATTTGTGTCTCGTATTATGAGTTGTCAACGTGGACCACACACAGCGGATTTCTTTGATAAAAGGCAGTACATATGCCTACTTTGGTTGGTCATTGTGCATGGTAGCCAAACCGCGCTACTACCGACCGAAGGTCATTATACTTGGTAGTTGATAACTGATATTCTCATAGCATTGTTTCCTCTCCTGACCGTTTGTGACTCGTGTTATGGTTGGTCAATGTTGACCAACCGTATTGAAATTCTTTGGTCATGATCAGTGACATATGCCTAGTTTGATTGTTTGGTGTGCATACTAGCCACACCTTGCCACTACGTATTCAAGTTCTTTGTCCTTTCTAGTCAGTACATAGGCTCCCCAATCCATTGTTTTCCCCTCTGACCATTTGTGACTCGTGTTATGCGTTTTCAACGTTGACCACATGAAATGAAATTTGTTTGTCATGGTTAGTGACATATGCATACTTTGGTTGGTCACTGTGCATTGAAGCCACATTGTGCCACTACATATTGAAGGTATTTGTACTTGCTAGTAGATAACTAGTATGCACAAACCATTACCTTCCACCCTCACCATTTGTGACTCATGTTGCGAGTTGTCAAAGTTTACCACACTTAGTGACATTACTTGGTCATGGTTAGTGACATATGCCTCCTTTGGTTGGTCATCGTGCATGGTCTCCACACCGTGCCACAATGTATTGAAGCCCCTTGTGCTTGCTATGTGATACTTGGTGTTCCCAAACCACTGTTTCCCCCTCTGACCATTTGTGACTCGTATTATGAGTTGTCAACGTTGACTACACACAGCGGATTTCTTCGGTCAAAGGCAGTACATATGCCTACTTTGGTTGGTCATTCTGCATGGTAGCCACACCGTGGTACTACTGAATGAAGGTCGCTGTACTTGGTAGTTGAGAACCGACATTTTCATAGCATTGTTTCCTGTCCTGATCGTTTGTGACTCATGTTATGGTTGGTCAACCTTGACCACCCATATTGAAGTTATGAGGTCATGATCAGTGACATATGCCTAGTTTGGTTGTTTGGTGTGCATATTAGCCACACCGTGCCACTACGTATTGAAGTTCTTTGTCCTTTATAGTCAATACATAGGCTTCCTAAACCATTTTCTATCCCTCTGACCATTTGTCACTCGTGTTATGAGTTGTCAATGTTGACCACACATAGTGGACTTATTCGGTCGTAGTCAGTGACGTATGCATCCTTTGGTTGGTCGCTGTGCACACTAGCCATACCGTGCCACTTCTTGTTGAAGGTCTTTGTACTTCTTAGTTGATAGCTAGTGTTCCCAACATATTTTTTTCCCCTCTGACCATTTGTGACTCGTGTTATGCGTTTTCAACGTTGAACACATGAAGTGAAATTCTTTCGTTATGGTCAGTGACATATGCATGCTTTGGGTGATCACTGTGCATTGAAGCCACATTCTTCCACTACATATTGAAGGTATTTGTACTTGCTAGTAGATAAATAGTATTCACAAACCATTACCTTCCACCCTGACCATTTGTGACTCGTGTTCTGAGTTGTCAAAGTTTACCACACTTTGTGACATTATTTGGTCATGGTCAGTGACATATGCCTACTTTCGTTGGTCATCGTGCATGGTCCCCACACCGTGCCATAAGGTATTGAAGCCCCTTGTGCTTGCTATGTGATACGTGGTGTTCCCAAACCATTGTTTCCCCCTCTGACCATATGTGACACGTATTATGAGTTGTCAACGTTGACCACACACAGCGGATGTCTTTGGTCAAAGGCAGTAATATGCCTACTTTGGTCGGTCATTGTGTATGGTAGCCACACCGCGCTACTACTGACTGAAGGTCATTGTACCTGGTAGTTAAGAACAAATATTCTCATAGCATTGTTTCCTATCTTGACTGTTTGTAACTCGTGTTATGGTTGGTCAACGCTGACCACCCATATTGAAATTATGTGGTCATGATCAGTGACATATGCCTAGTTTGGTTGTTTGGTGTGCATATAAGCCACACCGTGCCACTACGTATTGAAGTTCTTTGTCCTTTCTAGTCAATACATAGGCTTCTTAAACCACTGTCTCTCCCTCTGACCATCTGTGACTCGTGGTATGAGTTGTCAATGTTGACCACACATAGTGGACTTATTCAATCGTAGTCAGTGACGTATGCATCCTTTGGTTGGTCACTATGCACACTAGCCATACCGTGCCACTGCTTGTTGAAGGTCTTTGAACTTCCTAGTTAATAACTAGTGTTCCCAATCCATTGTTTACACCTCTGACCATCTGTGACTCGTGTTATGCGTTTTCAACGTTGACCACATGAAGTGAAATTCTTTTGTCATGTTCAGTGACATATGCATACTTTGGTTGGTCACTGTGCATTGAAGCCACATTGTGCCACTACATATTGAAGGTATTTGTAGTTACTAGTAGATAACTAGTATTCACAAACCATTACCTTCCACCCTGACCATTTGTGACTCGTGTTGTGAGTTGTCAAAGTTTACCACACTTAGTGACATTATTTGGTCATGGTCAGTGACATATGCCTACTTTGGTTGGTCATCGTGCACGGTCCCCACACCGTGCCACAAGGTATTGAAGCCCCTTGTGCTTGCTATGTGATACGTGGTGTTCCCAAACCATTCTTTCTCCCTCTGACCATTTGTGACTCGTATTATGAGTTGTCAACGTTGACCACACACAGCGGATGTCTTTGGTCAAAGGCAGTAAGCATGCCTACTTTGGTCGGTCATTGTGTATGGTAGCCACACCGCGCTACTACTGACTGAAGGTCATTGTACTTGGTAGTTAAGAACCGATATTCTCATAGCATTGTTTCCTATCCTGACCGTTTGTGACTCGTGTTATGGTTGGTCAACGTTGACCACCCATATTGAAAACATGTGGTCATGATCAGTGACATATGCCTAGTTTGGTTGTTTGGTGTGCATATTAGCCACACCGTGCCACTACGTATTGAAGTTCTTTGTCCTTTCTAGTCAATACATAGGCTTCTTAAACCATTGTCTCTCCCTCTGACCATTTGTGACTCGTGTTATGAGTTGTCAATGTTGACCACACATAGTGGACTTATTCAGTCGTAGTCAGTGACGTATGCATCCTTTGGTTGGTCACTGTGCACGCTAGCCATACCGTGCCACTGCTTGTTGAAGGTCTTTGAACTTCCTAGTTAATAACTAGTGTTCCCAATCCATTGTTTTCCCCTCTGACCATTTGTGACTCATGTCATGCATTTTCAACGTTGACCACATGAAGTGAAATTCTTTCGTCATGGTCAGTGACATATGCATACTTTGGGTGGTCACTGTGCATTGAAGCCACATTGTGCCACTACATATTGAAGTTATTTGTACTTGCTAGTAGATAACTAGTATTCACAAACCATTACCTTCCACCCTGACCATTTGTGACTCGTGTTGTGAGTTGTCAAAGTTTACCACACTTAGTGACATTATTTGGTCGTGGTCAGTGACATATGCCTACTTTGGTTGGTCACCGTGCATGGTCCACACATCGTGCCACAATGTTTTGAAGCCCCTTGTGCTTGCTATGTGATACGTGGCGTTTCCAAACAATGTTTTCCCCTCTGACCATTTGTGACTCGTATTATGAGTTGTCAACGTCGACCACACACAACGGATTTCCTTGGTTAAACGCAGTAAATATGCCTACTTTCGTCAGTCATTGTGCATGGTAGCCACACTGCACTACTACTGACTGAAGGTCGTTGTACTTGGTAGTTGAGAACGGATATTCCCATAGCATTGTTTCCTGTCCTGACCGTTTGTGACTCGTGTTATGGTTGGTCAACGTTGACCACCCATATTGAAGTTATGTGGTCATGATGAGTGACATATACCTAGTTTGGTGGTTTGGTGTGCATGTTAGCCACACCGTGCCACTATGTATTGAAGTTCTTTGTCCTTTCTAGTCAATACATAGGCTTCTTAAACCATTGTATCTCCCTTTGACCATTTGTGACTCGTGTTAGGAGTTGTCAATGTTGACCACACATAGTGGACTTATTCGGTTGTAGTCAGTGACGTATGCATCCTTTGGTTGGTCACTGTGCACGCTAGCCATACCGTGCCACTGCTTGTTGAGGGTCTTTGTACTTGCTAGTTGATAACTAGTGTCCCCAATTCATTGTTTTCCCCTCTGACCATTTGTGACTCGTGTTATGCGTTTTCAACATTGACCACATACGTGAAATTTGCTTGTCATGGTTAGTGACATATGCATACTTTGGTTGGTCACTATGCATTGAGGCCACACTGTGCCACTACATATTGAAGGTATTTTAACTTGCTAGTAGATAACCAGTATGCACAAACCATTACCTTCCACCCTGACCATTTGTGACTCGTGTTGTGAGTTGTCAAAGTTTACCACACTTAGTGACTTTCTTTGGTCATGGTCAGTGACATATGCCTACTTTGGTTGGTCATCGTGCATGGTCTACACACCGTGCCACAACGTATTGAAGCCCCTTGTGCTTGCTATTTGATACTTGGTGTTCCCAACCCATTGTTTCCCCCCTCTGACCATTTGTGACTCGTATTATGAGCTGTCAATGTTGACCACACACAGCGGGTTTCTTTGGTCAAAGGCAGTAAATATGCCTACTCTGACCATTTGTGACTCATGTTATGCATTTTCAACGTTGACCACATGAAGTGAAATTTTTTCGTCATGGTTAGTGACATATGCATACTTTGGTTGGTCACTGTGCATTGAAGCCACATTGTGCCACAACATATTGAAGGTATTTGTACTTGCTAGTAGATAACTAGTATTCACACACCATTACCTTCCACCCTGACCATTTGTGACTCGTGTTGTGAGTTGTCACAGTTTACCACACTTAGTGACATTACTTGGTCATGGTCAGTGACATATGTGTACTTTGGTTGGTCATCGTGCATGGTCCCCACCCCGTGCCACAATGTATTGAAGTCCCTTGTGCTTGCTATATGATACTTGGTGTTCCCAAACCATTATTTCCCCCTCTGACCATTTGTGACTCGTATTATGAGTTGTCAACGTTGACCACACACAGCGGATTTCTTTGGTCATTGGCAGTAAATATGCCTACTTTGGTCGGTCATAGTGCATGGTAGCCACACCGCGCTACTACTGACTGAAGGTCATTGTACTTATTCAGTGGACTTATTCAGTCGTAGTGGACTTATTCAGTCGTAGTCAGTGACGTATGCATCCTTTGGTTGGTCACTGTGCACACTAGCCATACTAGTGTTTCCAACCCATTGTTTTCCCCTCTGACCATTTGTGACTCGTGTTATGTGATTTCAACGTTGACCACATGAAGCAAAATTCTTTCGTCATGGTCAGTGACATACGCATACTTTGGGTGGTCACTGTGCATTGAAGCCACATTGTGCCACTACATATTGAAGGTATTTGTACTTGTTAGTAGATAACTAGTATTCACAAACCATTACCTTCCATCCTGACCATTTGTGACTCGTGTTGTGAGTTGTCAAAGTTTACTAGACTTAGTGACATTATTTGGTCATGGGCTGTGCTATATGCCTCCTTTGATTGGTCATCGTGCATGGTCCCCACACCGTGCCACAACGTATTGAAGCCTCTTGTGCTTGTTATGTGATACGTGGTGTTCCCAACCCATTGTTTCCCCCTCTGACCATTTGTGACTCGTATTATGAGTTGTCAATGTGGACCACACACAGTGGATTTCTTTGGTCAAAGGCAGTAAATATACATACTTTGGTTGGTCATTGTGCATGGTAGCCACACCGCGCTACTTCTGCATGAAGGTCATTGTACTTGGTAGTTGAAAACCAATATTCTCATAGCATTGTTTCGTCTCCTGACCGTTTGTGACTCGTGTTATGGTTGGTCAACGTTGACCACCCATATTGATATTCTCTGGTCATGATCAGTGACATATGCCTAGTTTAATTGTTTGTTGTGCATATTAGCCACACCGTGCCACTATGTATTGAAGTTCTTTGTCCTTTCTAGCCAATACGTAGGCTTCCCAGTCCATTGTTATCCCCTCTGACCATTTGTGACTCATCTTATGCGTTTTCAACGTTGACCACACATAGTGGACTTATTCGGTCGTAGTCAGTGACGTATGCATCCTTTGGTTGGTCACTGTGCACGCTAGCCATACCGTGCCACTGCTCGTTGAAGGTCTTTCTACTTCCTAGTTGATAACTAGTGTTCCCAACCCATTGTTTTCCCCTCTGACCATTTGTGACTCGTGTTATGCGTAGTCAACGTTGACCACATGAAGTGAAATTCTTTCGTCATGGTCAGTGACATATGCATACTTTGGGTGGTCACTGTGCATTGAAGCCACATTGTGCAACTACATATTGAAGGTATTTGTACTTGCTAGTAGATAACTAGTATTCACAAACCATTACCTTCCACCCTGGCCATTTCTGACTCGTGTTGTGCATTGTCAAAGTTTACCACACTTAATGATGTTATTTGGTCATGGTCAGTGACATAAGCATACTTTGGTTGGTCATCCTGCATGGTCCCCACACCGTGCCACAACGTATTTAAGCCCCTTGTGCTTGCTCTGTGATACGTGGTGTTCCCAAACCATTGCTTCCCTCTCTGACCATTTGTGACTCGTATTATGAGTTGTCAACGTGGACCACACACAGCGGATTTCTTTGGTCAAAGGCAGTAAATATGCCTACTTTGGTCGGTCATAGTGCATGGTAGCCACACCGCGCTACTACTGACTGAAGGTCATTGTACTTGGTAGTTGAGAACCGATATTCTCATAGCATTGTTTCCTCTCCTGAACGTTTGTGACACGTGTTATGGTTGGTCAACGTTGACCACCCATATTGAAATTATCTTGTCATGATCAGTGACATATGCCTAGTTTGATTGTTTGGTGTGCATATTAGCCGCACCGAGCCACTACGTATTGAAGTTCTTTGTCCTTTCTAGCCAATACATAGGCTTCCAAATCCATTGTTTTCCCCTTTGACCATTTGTGACTTGTGTTTTGCGTTTTCAACATTGACCACATGAAGTGAAATTTGTTCGTTTTGGTTAGTGACATATGCATACTTTGGTTGGTCACTGTGCATTGAAGCCACATTGTGCCACTACATATTGAAGGTATTTGTACTTGCTAGTAGATAACTAGTATTCACAAACCATTACCTTCAACCCTAACCATTTGTGACTCGTGTTGTGAGTTGTCAAAGTTTACCACACTTAGTGACATTAATTGGTCATGGTCAGTGACATATGCCTACTTTGATTGATCATCGTGCATGGTCTCGACACCGTGCCACACCGTATTGAAGCCCCTTGTGCTTGCTATGTGATACTTGGTGTTCCCGAACCATTGTTTCCCCCTTTGGCCATTTGTGACTCGTAGTATGAGTTGTCAATGTTGACCACACACAGCGGATTTCTTTGGTCAAAGGCAGTACATATGCCTACTTTGGTTGGTCATTATGCATGGTAGCCACACCGTGCTACAACTGACTTAAGGTCGTTGTACTTGGTAGTTGAGACCCGATACTCTCATCGCATTGTTTCCTGTCCTGACTGTTTGTGACTCGTGTTTTGGCTGGTCAACGTTGACCACCCATATTGATATTCTCTGGTCATGATCAGTGAGATATGCCTAGTTTGATTGTTTGGTGTGCATATTAGCCACACCGTGCCACTATGTATTGAAGTTCTTTGTCCTTTCTAGTCAATACATAGGCTTCCCAAACCATTGTCTCTCCCTCTGACAATTTGTGACTAGTGTTATGAGTTGTCAATGTTGACCACACATAGTGGATTTATTTGGTCCTAGTCAGTGACGTATCCTTTGGTTGGTCACTGTGCACGCTAGCCATACCGTGCCACTGCTTGTTGAAGGTCTTTGTACTTGCTATTTGATAACTAGTGTTCCCAACCTATTGTTTTCCCCTCTTACCATTTGTGACTCGTGTTATGCGTTTTCAACGTCGACCACATGAAGTGAAATTCTTTCGTCATGGTTAGTGACATATGCATACTTTGGTTCGTAACTGTGCATTGAAGCCACATTGTGCCACTACATATTGAAGGTATTTGTACTTGCTAGTAGATAACTAGTATTCACAAACCATTGCCTTCCACCCTGACCATTTGTGACTCGTAATGTGTGTTGTCAAAGTTTACCACACTTAGTGACATTACTTGGTCATGGTCAGTGACATATGCCTACTTTGGTTGGTCATCGTGCATGGTCTCCACACCGTGCCACAACGTATTGAAGCCCCTTGTGCCTGCTTTGTGATACTTGGTGTTCCCAAACCATTGTTTCCCCCTCTGACCATTTGTGACTCGTATTATGAGTTGTCAACGTTGACCACACACAGCGGATTTCTTTGGTCAAAGGCAGTACATATGCCTACTTTGGTCGGTCATTGTGCACGGTAGCCACACCGTGCTACTACTGACTGAAGGTCATTGTACTTGGGAGTTTAGAACTGACATTCCCAGAGCATTGTTTCCTCTCCTGAGCGTTTGTGACTCGTGTTATGGTTGGTCAATGTTGACCACCCATATTGAAATTCTGTGGTCATGATCAGTGACATATGTCTAGTTTGGTTGTTTGGTGTGCATATTAGCCACACCGTGCCACTACGTATTGAAGTTCTTTGTCCTTTCTAGTCAATACATAAGCTTCCCAAACCATTGTCTCTCCCATTGACCATTTGTGACTCGTGTTATGAGTTGTCAATGTTGACCACACATAGTGGACTTATTCGGTCGTAGTCAGTGACGTATGCATCCTTTGGTTGGTCACTGTGCACGCAAGCCATACCCTGCCACTGCTTGTTGAAGGTCTTTGTACTTCCAAGTTGATAACTAGTGTTCCCAATCCAATATTTTCCCCTCTGACCTTTTGTGACTCATGTTATGCGTTTTCAACGTTGACCACATGAAGTGAAATTCTTTCGTCATGTTCAGTGACATATGCATACTTTGGTTGGTCACTGTGCATTGAAGCCACATTGTGCCACTACATATTGAAGGTATTTGTACTTGCTAGTAGATAACTACTATTCACAAACCATTACCTTCCACCCGGACCATTTGTGACTCGTGTTGTGAGGTGTCAAAGTTTACCACACTTAGTGACATTGTTTGGTCATGGTTAGCCACATATGCCTACTTTGCTTGGTCATCGTGCATGGTCTCCACACCGTACCACAACGTATTGAAGCCCCTTGTGCTATCTATGTGATACGTGGTGTTCCCAAACCATTATTTCCCCCCTCTGACCATTTGTGACTCGTGTTTTGAATTGTCAACGTGGACCACACACAGCGGATTTCTTTGGTCAAAGGCAGTAAATATGCCTACTTTGGTCGGTCATTGTGCATGGTAGCCACACCGCGCTGCTACTGACTGAAGGTCATTGTATTTGATAGTCAAGAACCGATATTCTCATAGCGTTGTTTCCTCTCCTGACTGTTTGTGACTCGTGTTATGGTTGGTCAACGTTGACTACCCATATTGAAATTCTCTGATCATGATCAGTGACATATGCCTAGTTTGGTTGTTTGGTGTGCATATTAGCCACACCGTGCCACTACGTATTGAAGTTCTTTGTCCTTTTTAGCCAATACATAGGCTTCCCAATCCATTGTTTTCCCCTCTGAACATTTGTGACTCGTGTTATGTGTTTTCAACGTTGACCACATGAAGTGAAATTTGTTCGTCATGGTTAGTGACGTATGCATACTTTGGTTGGTCACTGTGCATTGAAGCCACATTGTGCCACTACATATTGAAGGCATTTGTACTTGCTAGTAGATAACTAGTGTTCACAAACCATTACCTTCCACCCTGACCATTTGTGACTCGTGTTGTGAGTTGTCAACGTTTACCACACTTAGTGACATTACTTGGTCATGGTCAGTGACATATGCCTACTTTGGTTGGTCATCGTGCATGGTCTCCACACCGTGCCACAACGTATTGAAGCCCCTTGTGCTTGCTTTGTGATACTTGGTGTTCCCAAACCATTGTTTCCCCCTCTGACCATTTGTGACTCGTGTTGTGAGTTGTCAACGTTTACCACACTTAGTGACATTACTTGGCCATGGTCAGTGACATATGCCTACTTTGGTTGGTCATCGTGCATGGTCTCCACACCGTGCCACAACGTATTGAAGCCCCTTGTGCTTGCTTTGTGATACTTGGTGTTCCCAAACCATTGTTTCCCCCTCTGACCATTTGTGACACGTATTATGAGTTGACAAGGTTGACCACACACAGCGGATTTCTTTGGTCAAAGGCAGTACACATGCCTACTTTGCTTGGTCATTGTGCATGGTAGCCACACCGTGCTACTACTGACTGAAGGTCGTTGTACTTGGTAGTTGAGAACTGATATTTTCATTGCATTGTTTCCTGTCCTGACCGATTGTGACTCTATTATGGTTGGTCAACGTTGACCACCCATATTGAAATTCTGTGGTCATGATCAGTGACATATGCGTAGTTTGGTTGATTAGTGTGCATATTAGCCACACCGTGCCACTACGTATTGAAGTTCTTTGTCCTTTCTAGTCAATACATAGGCTTCCCAAACCATTGTCTCTCCCTCTGACCATCTATGACTCGTGTTATGAGTTGTCAATGTTGACCACACAGAGTGGACTTATTTGGTCGTAGTCAGTGACGTATGCATCCTTTGGTTGGTCACTGTACACGTTAGCCATACCGTGCCACTGCTTGTTGAAGGTCTTTGTACTTGCTAGTTGATAACTAGTGTTCCCAATCCATTGTTTTCCCCTCTGACCATTTGTGACTCGTGTTATGCGTTTTCAACGTTGACTACATGAACTGAAACTCTTTCTTCATGTTTAGTGACATATGCATACTTTGGTTGGTCACTGTGCATTAAAGCCACATTGTGCCACGACATGTTGAAGGTATTTGTACTTGCTAGTAGATAACTAGTATTCACAAACCATTATCTTCCAACCTGACCATTTGTCACTCTTGTTATGAGTTGTCATAGTTTACCACACTTAGTGACATTATTTGGTCATGGTCAGTGACAGATGCCTACATTGGTTGGTCATCGTGCATGGTCTCCACACCGTGCCACAACGTATTGAAGCCGCTTGTGCTTGGTATGTGATACTTGGTGTTCCCAACCCATTGTTTCCCCCTCTGCCAATTTGTGGCCCATAGTATGGGTTGTCAACGTTAACCACACATAGTAAAATCATTTGGTCATGGTAAGTGGCACATGCCTAATCTGGTTGGTCATTGTACATGGTAGCTACACCGTTCCACTACTTGTTGAAAGCATTTGCACTTGCTATTCAATGAATAGCAAAGGTTTCTCCCTTTGACACCAGGTCGGTTTTTGTTTATTTGTTACGCGTAGGTGCCTTCACTGGAATACTCCCTCCCACACCCCTAGAGGGATGTTCCGTGGACAACCTGGAGGACAGATTTGCGACCGCATTATGACACCCCCCCTTCCCCCCCCCCCCCTCCCCCCACGGCTTAGGCTCGAAGGTAGAGTTGAGGTAGTACAACACGGCCGCCCCCCCCCCCCCCCCCCCTCCCCCCACGGCTTAGGCTCGAAGGTAGAGTTGAGGTAGTACAACACGGCCGCCCCCCCCCCCCCCCCCCCTCCCCCCACGGCTTAGGCTCGAAGGTAGAGTTGAGGTAGTACAACACGGCCGCCCCCCCCCCCCCCCCCCCTCCCAGATCGCGCGCCTATTCTATATTGCGCGTACGAGGATTCAAACCCAGGAGCTATCGCTCCATAATCTAACTCTATAAGCACTAAGCCGCCTCACATGGTGTTCATATGTTGTCCACATGACATTATAAGGCTTCATATGGGTAGAGGGGATAAAATAAGGGGGTGTAAGATTATAGGGCAGTTATCAAAAGCATGAATGATAACAATTTCAGTTTATTCATAAACAATTGACGCAGACTTCGTTTTGAATTTTGCAACTTTGAGCTTGAATAACCTCTCAACCAATGCTGCGATTGACCAGCCGTAAGAAGGAAAGTTGACAAGATACAGTGAAACTCTTTTTATGATATTCAATGACACAAGAATATTTTGGTTAGTCATTGTGCATGGTAGTCATACCGTGCCACCAGTTATCGAAGGTCTTTGAACTTGCTAGTCGATACCAAGTATTCCCAAACCATTGTTTCCCCCTCTGACCATTTGTGACTCGTATTATGAGCTGTCAACGTTGACCACACAAAGCGGATTTCTTTGGTCAAAGGCAGTACATATGCCTAATTTGGTCGGTCATTGTGCATGGTAGGCACATCGTGCTACTACTGACTAAAGGTCATTGTACTTGGTTGTTGCGAACCGATATTCTCATAGCATTGTTTCCTCTTCTTCCCGTTTGTGACTCGTGTTATGGTTGGTCAGCGTTGACCACCCATATTGAACTTTTGTGGTCATGATCAGTGACATATGCCAAGTTTGATTGTTTGGTGTGCATATTAGCCACACCGTGCCACTACGTATTCAAGTTCTTTGTCATTTAGAGTCAATACACATCCTTCCCAAACCATTGTCTCTCCCTCTGACCATTTGGGACTGGCGTTATGAGTTGTCAATGTTGACCACACATAGTGGACTTATTCGGTCACAGTCAGTGACGTATGCATCCTTTGGTTGGTCACCGTGCATGCTAGCCATACCGTGCCACTGCTTGTTGAAGGTCTTTGTACTTGCTAGTTGATAACTAGTGTCCCCAATCCATTGATTTTCCCTCTGATCATTTGTGACTCGTGTTATGCGTTTTCAACATTGACCACATACGCGAAATTTGTTGTTATGGTTAGTGACATATGCATACTTTGATTGGTCACTGTGCATTGAGGCCACATTGTGCCACTACATATTGAAGGTATTTGTACTTGCTAGTAGATAACTAGTATTCACAAACCACTACCTTCCACCCTGACCATTTGTGCCTCGTGTTGTGAGTTGTCAAAGTTTCCCACACTTAGTGACATTATTTGGTCATGGTCAGTGACATATGCCTACTTTGGTTGGTCATCGTGCATGGTCTCCACAGCGTTCCACAACGTATTGAAGCCCCTTGTGCTTGCTATGTGATACTTGGTGTTTGCAAACCATTGTTTCCCCCTCTGACCATTTGTGACTCGTATTATGAGTTGTCAACATTGACCACAGAGAGCGGATTTCTTTGGTCAAAGGCAGTACATATGCCTACTTTTGGTCGGTCATTGTACATGGTAGCCACACCGTGCTACTACTGAATGAAGGTCGTTGTACTTTGTACTTGAGAACCGATATTCCCATAGCATTGTTTCCTGTCCTTACCGTTTGTGACTCGTGTTATGGTTGGTCGACGTTGACGACCCATATTGAAATTATGTGGTCATGATCAGTGACATATGCCTAGTTTGGTTGTTTGGTGTGCATATTAGCCACACCGTGCCACTACGTATTAAAGTTCTTTGTCCTTTCTAGTCGATACATAGGCTTCCTAAACCATTTTCTCTCCCTCTGACCATTTGTGACTCGTGTTATGAGTTGTCAATGTTGACCACACATAGTGGACTTATTCGGTCGTAGTCAGTGACGTATGCATCCTTTGGTTGGTCACGGTGCACACTAGCCATACCGTGCCAGTGCTTGTTGAATGTCTTTGTACTTGCTAGTTGATAGCTAGTGTCCCCAATCCATTGTTTTCCCCTCTTACCATTTGTGACTCGTGTTATGCGTTTTCAACATTGACCACATACGTGAAATATGTTCGTCATGGTTAGTGACATATGCATACTTTGGTTGGTCACTGTGCATTGAGGCCACATTGTGCGACTACATATTGAAGGTATTTGAACTTGGTAGTAGATAACTGGCATTCACAAACCATTACCTTCCACCCTGACCATTTGTGACTCGTGTTGTGAGTTGTCAAAGTTTACCACACTTAGTGACATTTTTTGGTCATGGTCAGTGACATATGCCTAATTTGGTTGGTCATCGTGCATGGTCTCCACACCGTGCCACAACGTATTGAAGCCCCTTGTGCTTGCTATGTGATACTTGGTGTTTCCAGCCCATTGTTTCCCCCTCTGACCATTTGTGACTCATATTATGAGTTGTCAACGTTGACTACACACAGCGGATTTCTTTGGTCAAAGGTAGTACATATGCCTACTTTGGTCGGTCATTGTACAGGGTAGCCACACCGTGCTACTACTGAATGAAGGTCGTTGTACTTGGTAGTTGAGAACCCATATTCCCATAGCATTGTTTCCTGTCCTCACCATTTGTGACTCGTGTTATGGTTGGTCAACGTTGACCACCCATATTGAAGTTATGTGGTCATAATCAGTGACATATGCCTAGTTTGGTTGTTTGGTGTGTATATGAGCCACACCATGCCACTACGTATTGAAGTTCTTTGTCCTTTCTAGTCAATTCATAGTCTTCCCAAACCATTGTCTCTCCCTCTCACCATTTGTTACTCGTCTTATGAGTTGTCAATATTGACCACACATAGTGGACTTATTCGGTCGTAGTCAGTGACGTATGCATCCTTTGGTTGGTCACAGTGGACGCTAGCCATACCGTGCCACTGCTTGTTGAAGATGTTTGTACTTCCTAGTTGATAACTAGTGTTCCCAACCCATTGTTTTCCCCTCTGACCATTTGTGACTCGTGTTATGCGTATTCAACGTTGACCACATGAAGTGAAATTCTTTCGTCATGGTCAGTAACATATGCATACTTTGGGTGGTCACTGTGCATTGAAGCCTCATTGTGCCACTTCATATTGAAGGTATTTTTACTTTCTAGTAGATAACTAGTATTCAAAAACCATTACCTTCCACCCTGCCCATTTGTGACTCGTGTTGGGAGTTGTCAAAGTTGACCACACTTACTGACATTACTTGGTCATGGTCAGTGACATATGCCTACTTTGGTTGGTCATCAAGCATGGTCTCGACACCGTGCCACAACGTATTGAAGCCCCTTGTGCTTGCTATGTGATACTTGGTGTTCCCAAACAATTGTTTCCCCCTCTGACCATTTGTGACTTGTCTTATGAGTTGTCCACGTTGACCACACACAGCGGATTTCTTTGGTCAAAGGCAGTACATATGCCTACTTTGGTCGGTCATTTTTCATAGTAGCCACACCGTGCTACTACTGACTGAAGGTCGTTGTACTTGGTAGTTGAGAACTGATATTCCCATCGCATTGTTTCCTGTCCTGGCCGTTTGTGACTCGTGTTATGGTTGGTCAACGTTGACCACCCATATTGAAATTCCGTGGTCATGATCTGTAACATGTGCCTAGTTTGGTTGTTTGCTGTGCATATTAGCCACACTGTGCCACTACATATTGAAGTTATTTGTCCTTGCTAGTCAATTCATAGGCTTCCCAAACCATTTTCTCTCGGTCTGACCATTTGTGACTCGTGTTATGAGTTGTCAATGTTGACCACACATAGTTGACTTATTCGGTCGTAATCATTGACGTATGCATCCTTTGGTTGGTCACTGTGCACGCTAGCCATACCGTGCCACTGCTTGTTGAAGGTCTTTGTACTTCTTATTTGATAACTAGTGTTCCCAACCCATTGTTTTCCCCTCTGACTATTTGTGACTCTTGTTATGCATTTTCAACGTTGACCACATGAAGTACAATTCTTTCGTCATGGTCAGTGACATATGCATACTTTGAGTGGTCACTGTGCATTGAAGGCACATTGTGCCACTTTATAATGAAGGTATTTGTACTTGCTAGTAGATAACTAGTATTCACAAACCATTACCTTCCACCCTGACCATTTGTTACTCGTGTTGTGAGTTGTAAAAGTTTACCACACTTAGTGACATTATTTGGTCATGGTCAGTGACATATGTCTACTTTGGTTGCTCATCGTGCATGGTCTCCACACCGTGCCACAACGTATTGAAGCCCCTTGTGCTTGCTATGTGATACTTGGTGTTTCCAACCTATTCTTTCCCCCTCTGACCATGTGTGACTCGTATTATGAGTTGTCAACGTGGACCACATACAGCGGATTTCTTTGGTCAAAGGCAGTAAATATGCCTACTTTGGACGGTCATTGTGCATGGTAGCCACACCGCGCTACTACTGACTGAAGGTTATTGTACTTAGTAGTTGAGAACCGATATTCTCATAGCATTGTTTCCTCTCTTGACCGTTTGTGACTCGTGTTATGCGTAATCAACATTGACCACCCATTTAAAATCATACGGTCATGATCAGTGACATATGCCTAGTTTGGTTGTTTGGTGTGCATATTAGCCACACCGTGCGACTACACATTGAAGTTCTTTGTCCTTTCTAGTCAATACATAGGCTTCCCAACCCATTGTCTCTCCCTCTGACCATTTGTGACTCGTGTTATGAGTTGTCAATGTAGACCACACATAGTGGACTTATTCGGTGGTAGTCAGTGACGTATGCATCCATTTGTTGGTCACTATGCATGCTAGCCATACCGTGCCACTGCTTGTTGAAGGTCTTTGTACTTCCTAGTTGATAACCAATGTTCCCAACCTATCATTTTCCCCTCTGACCATTTCTGAATCGTGTTTTTTGTTTTCAACGTTGACCACATGAAGTGAAATTCTTTCGTCGTGGTCAGTGACATATGCATACTTTGGGTGGACACTTTGCATTGAATCCACATTGTGCCACTACATATTGAAGGTATTTGTACTTGCTAGTAGATAAGTAGTATTCACAAACCATTACCTTCCACCCTGACCATTTGTGACTCGTGTTGTGAGTTGTCAACGTTTACCACACTTAGTGACATTACTTGGTCATGGTCAGTGACATATGCCTAGTTTGATTGTTTGGTGTGCATATTAGCCACACCGTGCCACTGCGTTTTGAAGTTATTTGTCCTTTCTACCAAATACATAGGCTTCCCAATGCATTGTTTTCCCCTCTGACCATTTGTGACTCGTGTTGTGAGTTGTCAACGTTTACCACACTTAGTGACATTACTTGGTCATGGTCAGTGACATATGCCTACTTTGGTTGGTCATCGTGCATGGTCTCTACACTATGCCACAACGTATTGAAACCCCTTGTGCTTGCTACGTTATACTTGGTGTTCCAAAACCACTGTTTCCCCCTCTGACCATTTGTGACTCGTATGATGAGTTGTCAACGTTGACCACACACAGCGGGTTTTTTTGGTCAAAGGCAGTACATATGCCTACTTTGGTCGGTCATTGTGCATAGTAGCCACACCGTGCTACTACTGACTGAAGGTCGTTGTACTTGGTAGTTGAGAACCGATATTCCCATAGCATTGTTTCTTGTCCTGACTGTTTGTGACTCGTATTATGGTTGGTCAACGTTGACCACCCATATTGGAATTTTGTGGTCATGATCAGTGACATATGCCTAGTTTGGTTGTTTGGTGTGCATATTAGCCACACCGTGCCACTGCGTATTGAAATTTTTTGTCCTTTCTAGCCAAAACACAGGCTTCCCAAACCATTGTCTCTCCCTCTGACCATATGTGACTCGTGTTATGAGTTGTCAATGTTGACCACACATAGTGGACTTATTCGGTCGTAGTGAGTGATGTATGCATCCTTTGGTTGGTCACTGTGCACGCTAGCCATACCGTGCCACTGCTTGTTGAAGGTCTTTGTACTTCCTGGTTGATAACTAGTGTTCCGAATCCATTGCTTTCCCCTCTGACCATTTGTGACTCGTGTTATGCGTTATCAAGGTTGACCGCACGAAGTGAAATTTGTTCGTCATGGTTAGTGACAGATGCATACTTTGGTTGGTCACTGTGCATTGAAGCCACATTGTGCCACTACATATTGAAGGTATTTGTACTTGCTAGTAGATAACTAGTGTTCACAAACCATTACCTTCCACCCTGACCATTTGTGACTCGTGTTATGAGTTGTCAAAGTTTACCACACTTAGTGACATTATTTGGTCATGGTCAGTGACATATGCCTACTTTGGTTGGTCATCGTGCATGGTCTCCACACTGTGCCACAACGTATTGAAGCCCCTTGTGCTTGCTATGTGATACTTGGTGTTCCCAAACCATTGTTTCCCCCCTCTGACCATTTGTGACTCGTATTATGAGTTGTCAACGTTCAGCACACACAGCGGATTTCTTTGGTCAAAGGCAGTACATATGCCTACTTTGGTCGGTCATTGTGCATGGTAGCCAAACCGCGCTACTACTGACTGAAGGTCATTGTACTTGGTAGTTGAGAACCGATATTCTCATAGCATTGTTTCCTCTCCTGACCGTTTGTGACTCGTGTTGTGGTTGGTCAACGTTGACCACCCATATTGAAATTCTCTGGTCATGATCAGTGACATATGCCTAGTTTGATTGTTTGGTGTGCATATTAGCCACACCTTGCCACTGCTTATTGAAGTTCTTTGTTCTTTCTAGTCAATACATAGGCTTCCCAAACCATTTTCACTCCCTCTGACCATTTGTGGCTCGTGTTATGAGTTGTCAATGTTGACCACACATCGTGGACTTTTTCGGTTGTAGTCAGTGACGTATGCATCCTTTGGTTGGTCACTGTGCACGCTAGCCATACCGTGCCACTGCTTGTTGAAGGTCTTTGTACTTGCGAGTTGATAACTAGTGTTCCCAACCCATTGTTTTCCCCTCTGACCATTTGTGACTCATGTTATGTGTTTTCAACATTGACCACATGAAGTGAAATTCTTTCGTCATGGTCAGTGACATATGCATACTTTGGGTGGTCACTGTGCATTGAAGCCACATTGTGCCACTCTGTATTGAAGGTATTTGTACTTGCTAGTAGACAACTAGTATTCACAAACCATTACATTCCACCCTGACCATTTGTGACTGGTGTTGTGAGTTGTCAATGTTTACCACACTTAATGACATTATTTGGTCATGGTCAGTGACATATGCCTACTTTTATTGGTCATCGTGCATGGTCCCCACACCATGCCACAACGTATTGAAGCCCCTTGTGCTTGCTATGTGATACGTGGTGTTCCCAAACCATTGATTCCCCCTCTGACCATTTTTGACTCATATTATGAGTTGTCAACGTGGACCACACACAGCGGATTTCTTTGGTTAAAGGCAGTAAATAAACCTACTTTGGTTGGTCATTGTGCATGGTAGCCACACCGCGCTACTACTGACTGAAGATCATTGTACTTGGTAGTTGAGAACCAATATTATCATAGCATTGTTCCCTCTCCTGACCGTTTGTGACTCGTGTTATGGTTGGTCAACGTTGACCACCCATATTGAAATTCTCTGGTCATGATCAGTGACATATGCCTAGTTTGATTGTTTGGTGTGCATATTAGCCACACCGTGCCACTGCGTTTTGAAGTTATTTGTCCTTTCTACCAAATACATAGGCTTCCCAATGCATTGTTTTCCCCTCTGACCATTTGTGACTCGTGTTATGCGTTCTCAACGTTGACCACATGAAGTGAAATTGGTTCGTCATGGTTAGTGACACATGCATACTTTGGTTGGTCACTGTGCATTGAAGCCACATTGTGCCACTACATATTGAAGGTATTTGTACTTGCTAGTAGAAAACTAGTAGTCACAAACGATTACCTTCCACCCTCACCATGTGTGACTCGTGTTGTGAGTTGTCAAAGTTTACCACACTTAGTGACATTACTTGGTAATGGTCAGTGACATATGCCTACTTTGGTTGGTCATCGTGCATGGTCTCCACACCGTGCCACAACGTATTGAAGCCCCTTGTGCTTGCTATGTGATACTTTGTGTTCCCAAACCATTGTTTACCCCTCTGACCATTTGTGACTCATATCATGAGTTGTCAACGTTGACTGCACACAGCGGATTTCTTTGGTCAAAGGCAGTACATATGCCTACTTTGGTCGTTCATTGTGCATGGTAGCCACACCGTGCTACTACTGAATGAAGGTCATTGTACTTGGTAGTTGAGAACCGGTATTCCCATAGCATTGTTTCCTGTCCTGACTGTTTGTGACCCGTGTTATGGTTGGTCAACGTTGACCACCCATATTGAAATTTTGTGGTCATGATCAGTGACATATCCCTAGTTTGGTTGTTTGGTGTGCATGTTTGCCACACCGTGCCACTGCGTATTGAAGTTTTTTGTCCTTTCTAGTCAATACACATGCTTCCCAAACCATTGTCTATCCCTCTGACCATATGTGACTCGTGTTATGAGTTGTCAATGTTGACCACACATAGTAGACTTATTCGGTTAGAGTCAGTGACGTATGCATCCTTTGGTTGGTCACTGTGCACGCTAGCCATACCGTGCCACTGCTTGTTGAAGGTCTTTGTACTTCCTGGTTGATAACTAGTGTTCCCAATCCATTGTTTTCCCCTTTGACCATTTGTGACTCGTGTTATGCGTTTTCAACGTTGACCACATGAAGTTTAATTCTTTCGTCATGTTCAGTGACATATGCATACTTTGGTTGGTCACTGTGCATTGAAGCCACGTTGTGCCACGGCATATTGAAGGTATTTGTACTTGCTAGTAGATAACTAGTATTCACAAACCATTACTGTCCACCCTGACCATTTGTGATTCGTGTTGTGAGTTGTCAAAATTTACCACACTTAGTGACATTGTTTGGTCATGGTCAGTGACATATGCCTACTTTGGTTGGTCATCGTGCATGGTCTCCACACCGTGCCACAACGTATTGGAACCCCTTGTGCTTGCTATGTCATACTTGGTGTTCCCAAACCATTGTTTGCCCCTCTGACCATTTGTGACTCGTATTATGAGTTTTCAACGTTGACCACGCACAGCAGCTTTCTTTGGTCAAAGGCAGTACATATGCCTACTTTGGTCGGTCATTGTACATGGTAGCCCCACCGTGATACTACTGAATGAAGGCCGTTGTACTTGGTAGTTGAGAACCGATATTCCCAAAGCATTGTTTCCTGTCCTGACCGTGTATGACTCGTTTTATGGTTGGTCAACGTTGACCACCCATATTGAAATTATGTGGTCATGATCAGTGACATATGCCTAGTTTGGTTGTTTGGTGTGCATATAAGCCACACCGTGCCACTACATATTGAAGTTCTTTGTCCTTTCTAGTCAATACATGGGCTTTCCAAACCATTTTCTCTCCCTGTGACCATTTGTGACTCGTGTTATGAGTTGTCAATGTTGACCACACATAGTGGACTTATTCGGTCGTAGTCAGTGACGTATGCATCCTTTGGTTGGTCACTGTGCACGCTAGCCATACCGTGCCACTGCTTGTTGAAGGTCTTTGTACTTGCTAGTTGATAACTAGTGTTCCCAACCCACTGTTTTCCCCTCTGACCATTTGTGACTCGTGTTATGAGTTGTCAATGTTGACCACACATAGTGGACTTATTCGGTCGTAGTCAGTGACGTATGCATCCTTTGGTTGGTCACTGTGCACGCTAGCCATACCGTGCCACTGCTTGTTGAAGGTCTTTGTACTTGCTAGTTGATAACTAGTGTTCCCAACCCACTGTTTTCCCCTCTGACCATTTGTGACTTGTGTTATGCGTTTTCAACATTGACCACATGAAGTGAAATTCTGTCGTCATGTTCAGTGACATACATACTTTGGTTGGTCACTGTGCATTGAAGCCACGTTGTGCCGCGACATATTGAAGGTATTTGTACTTGCTAGTAGATAACTAGTATTCAAAAACCATTTTATTCCACCCTGACCATTTGTGACTCGTGTTATGAGTTGTCAAACTTTACCACACTTAGTGACATTACTTGGTCATGGTCAGTGACATATGCCTACTTTTGTTGGCCATCGTGCATGGTCTGCACACCGTGCCACAACGTATTGAAGCCCCTTGTGCTTCCTATGTGATATGTGGTGTTCCCGAACCATTGTTTCCCCCTCTGACCATTTGTGACTCGTATTATGAGTTGTCAACTTGGACCACACACAGCGGATTTCTTTGGTAAAAGGCAGTAAATAAACCTACTTAGGTCGGTCATTGTGCATGGTAGCCACACCGCGCTACTACTGACTGAAGATCATTGTACATGGTAGTTGAGAACCAATATTATTATAGCATTGTTTCCTTTCCTGACCGTTTGTGACTCGTAGTATGGTTGGTCAACGTTGACCACCCATATTTAAATTCTCTAGTCATGATCAGTGACATATGCCTAGTTTGATTGTTTGGTGTGCATATTAGCCACACCGTGCCACTACGTATTGAAGTTCTTTGTCCTTTCTAGCCAACACATAGGCTTTGCAATACATTGTTTTCCCCCATGACCATTTGTGACTCGTGTTATGCGTTTTCAGCGTTGACCACATGAAGTGAAATTTCTTCGTCATGGTTAGTGACATATGCATACTTTGGTTGGTCACTGTGCGTTGAAGCCACATTCTGCCACTACATATTGAAGGTATTTGTACTTGCTAGTAGATAACTGGTATTCACAAACCATTACCTTCCACCCTGACCATTTGTGACTCGTGTTGTGAGCCGTCTAAGTTTACCACACTTAGTGACATTACTTGGTCATGGTCAGTGACATATGTCTACTTTGGTTGGTCATCGTGTATACTCTCCACACCGTGCCACAACGTATTGAATCCCCTTGTGCTTGCTATGTGATAATTGGTGTTCCCAAACCATTGTTTCCCCCTCTGACAAATTGTGACTCATATTATGAGTTGTCAACGTTGACCGCACACAGCGGATTTCTTTGGTCAAAAGCAGTACATATGCCTACTTTGGTCGTTCATTGTGCATGGTAGCCACACCGTGCTACTACTGAATGAAGGTCGTTGTACTTGGTAGTTGAGAACCGGTATTCCCATAGCATTGTTTCCTGTCCTGATTGCTTGTGACCCGTGGTATGGTTGGTCAACGTTGACTACCCATATTGAAATTTTGTGGTCATGATCAGTGACATATGCCTATTTTGGTTGTTTGGTGTGCATATTAGCCACACCGTGCCACTGCGTATTGAAGTTTTTATGTCCTTTCTAGTCAATACACATGCTTCCCAAACCATTGTCTCTCCCTCTGACCATATGTGACTCGTGTTATGAGTTGTCAATGTTGACCACACATAGTGGACTTATTCGGTTGTAGTCAGTGACGTATGCATCCTTTGGTTGGTCAGTGTGCACGCTAGCCATGCCGTGCCACTGCTTGTTGAAGGTCTTTGTACTTCCTGGTTGATAACTAGTGTTCCCAATCCATTGTTTTCCCCTTTGACCATTTGTGACTCGTGTTATGCGTTTTCAACGTTGACCACATGAAGTGAAATTCTGTCGTCATGTTCAGTGACATACATACTTTGGTTGGTCACTGTGCATTGAAGCCACGTTGTGCCACGACATATTGAAGGTATTTGTACTTGCTAGTAGATAACTAGTATTCAAAAACCATTTTATTCCACCCTGACCATTTGTGACTCGTGTTATGAGTTGTTAAACTTTACCACACTTAGTGACATTACTTGGTCATGGTCAGTGACATATGCCTACTTTTGTTGGCCATCGTGCATGGTCTGCACACCGTGCCACAACGTATTGAAGCCCCTTGTGCTTGCTATGTGATACTTGGTATTCCCAAACCAGTTTTTCCCCTCTGAACATTTTTGACTCGTATTATGAGTTGTCGACGTTGACCACACACAGCAGATTTCTTTGGTCAAAGGCAGTACATATGCCTACTTTGGTCGGTCATTGTGCATGGTAGCCACACCGTGCTACTACTGGCTTAAGGTTGTTGTACTTGGTAGTTCAGAACCGATATTCCCATAGCATTGTTTCCTGTCCTGACCGTTTGTGACTTGTGTTATGGTTAGTTAACGTTGACCACCCATATTGGAATTCTGTGGTCATGATCAATGACATATGCCTAGTTTGGTTGTTTGGTGTGCATATTAGCCATACCGTGCCACAACGTATTGAAGTTCTTTGTCCTTTCTAGTCAATACATAGGCTTCCCAAACCATTATCTCTCCCTCTGACCATTTGTGACTCGTGTTATGAGTTTTCAATGTTGACCACACATAGTGGACTTATTCTGTCGTAGTCAGTGACGTATGCATCCTTTGGTTGGCCACTGTGCACGCTAGCCATACCGTACCACTGCTTGTTGATGGTCTTTGTACTTGCTAGTTGATAACTAGTGTCCCCAATCCATTGTTTTCCCCTCTGACAATTTGTGACTCGTGTTATGTGTTTTCAATATTGACCACATACGTGAAATTTGTTCGTCATGGTTAGTGACATATGCATACTTTGGTTGGTCACTGTGCATTGAGGCCAAATTGTGCCACTACATATTGAATGTATTTGAACTTGCTAGTAGATAACTAGTATTCGCAAATAATTACATTTCACCCTCATCATTTGTGACTCGTGTTGTGAGTTCTCAAAGTTTACCACACTTAGTGACATTATTTGGTCATGGTCGGTGACATATGCCTACTTTGGTTGGTCATCGTGCATGGTCTCCACATGGTGCCACGACGTATTGAAGCCCCTTGTGCTTGCTATGTGATACTTGGTGTTTCCAAACCATTGTTTCCCCCTTTGACCATTTGTGACTCGTGTTATGAGTTGTCAACGTTGACACCACACAACGGATTTCTTTGGTCAAGGGCAGTACATATGCCTACTTTGGTCGGTCATTGTACATGGTAGCCACACCGTGCTACTACTGAATGAAGGTCGTTGTACTTGGTAGTTGAGAACCGATGTTCCCATAGCATTGTTTCCTGTCCTGACCGTCTGTGACTCGTGTTATGGTTGGTCAACGTTGACCACCCATGTTGAATTTACGTGGTCATGATCAATGACATATGCCTAGTTTGGTTGTTTGGTGTGCATATTAGCCACACCGTGCCACAACGTACTGAAGTTCTTTGTCCTTTCTAGTCAATAAATAGGCTTCCCAAAGCATTTTCTCTCCCTTTGACCATTTGTGACTCGTGTTATGAGTTGTCAATGTTGACCACACATAGTGGACTTATTCGGTTGTAGTAAGTGACGTATGCATCCTTTGGTTGGTCACTGTGCACGCTAGCCATACCGTGCCACTGCTCGTTGAAGGTCTTTGTACTTCCTAGTTGATAACTAGTGTTCCCAACCCATTTTTTCCCTTTCTGACCATTTGTGAGTTGTGTTATGCATTTTGAACGTTGACCACATGATGTGAAATTCTTTCGTCATGGTCAGTGACATATGCATACTTTGGATGGTGACTGTGCATTGAAGCCACATTGTGCCACTACATATTGAAGGTATTTGTACTTGCTAGTAGATCATAAGTATTCACAAACCATTTCCTTCCACCCTAACCATTTGTGACTCCTGTTGTGAGTTTTCAAAGTTTACCACACTTAGTGACATTATTTGGTCATGGTCAGTGACATATGCTTACTTTGGTTGGTCATCGTGCATGGTCCCCACACCATGCCACAACGTATTGAAGCCCCTTGTGCTTGCTATGTGATACGTGGTGTTCCCAAACCATTATTTCCCCCTCTGAACGTATGTGACTTGTATTATGAGTTGTCAACGTGGACCACACACAGCGGATTTGTTTGGTCAAAGGCAGTAAACATGCCTACTTTGGTCGGTCATTGTGCATGGTAGCCACATCGCGCTACTACTGACTGCATGTCAGTG
Source organism: Penium margaritaceum (assembly GCA_023375785.1). Taxonomy (NCBI): domain Eukaryota; kingdom Viridiplantae; phylum Streptophyta; class Zygnematophyceae; order Desmidiales; family Peniaceae; genus Penium; species Penium margaritaceum. The sequence goes on along the minus strand of SZWC01001266.1, from coordinate 122,111 downwards.
TACTTGGTAGCTGAGAACCGATATTCTCATAGCATTGTTTCCTCTCCTGGCCGTTTGTGACTCGTGTTATGGTTGGTCAACGTTGACCACCCATATTGAAATGCTCTGGTCATGATCAGTGACATATGCCTAGTCTGGTTGTTTGGTGTGCATGTTAGCCACACCGGGCCACTACGTATTGAAGTTCTTTCTCTTTTCTAGCCAATACATAGACTTCCCAATCCATTGTTTTCCCCTGTGACCATTTGTGACTAGTGTTATGCGTTTTCAACGTTGACCACGTGAAGTGAAATTTGTTCGTCATGGTTAGTGACATATGCATACTTTGGTTGGTCACCGTGCATTGAAGCTACATTGTGCCACTACATATTGAAGGTATTTGTTCTCGTTAGTAGATAACTAGTATTCACAAACCATTACCTTCCGCCCTGACGATTTGTGACTCCTGTTGTGAGTTGTCAAAGTTTACCACACTTAGTGACATTACTTGGTCATGGTCAGTGACATATGCCTACTTTGGTCATCATTGTCCATGGTAGCCACACCGTGCTACTACTGATTGAAGGTCGTTGTACTTGGTAGTTGAGAACCGATATTTCCATAGCATTGTTTCCTGTCCTGCCCGTTTGTGACTCGTGTTATGGTTGGTCAACGTTGACCACCCATATTGAAATTCTGTGGTCATTATCAGTGACATATGCCTAGTTTGGTTGTTTGGTGTGCATATTAACCACACCGTGCCACTACGTATTGAAGTTCTTTGTCCTTTCTAGTCAACACATACGCTTCCCAAACCATTGTAACTCCCTCTTACCATTTGTGACTCGTGTTATGAGTTGTCAATGTTGACCACACATAGTGGACTTATTCGGTCGTAGTCAGTGACAAATGCATGCTTTGCTTGGTCACTGTGCACGCTAGCCATACCGTGCCACTGCTTCTTGAAGGTCTTTGTACTTGCTGGTTGATAACTAGTGTCCCCGATCCATTTTTTTCCACTCTGACCATTTGTGACCCGTGTTATTCCTTTTCAACATTGACCACATACGTGAAATGTGTTCGTCATGGTCAGTGACATATGCATGCTTTGGTTGGTCACTGTGCATTGAGGCCACATTGTGCCACTACATATTGAACGTATTTGTACTTGCTAGTAGATAAGTAGTATTCATAAACCATTACCTTCCACCCCGACCATTTGTGACTCGTGTTCTGAGTTGTTAAAGTTTACCACACTTAGTGACATTTTTTGGTCATGGTCAGTTACATATGCCTACTTTGGTTGGTCATCGTTCATGGTCTCCACACCGTGCCACAACGAATTGAAGCACCTTGTGCTTGGTATGTGATACTTGGTGTTCCCAAACCATCGTTTCCCCCTCTGACCATTTGTAACTCGTATTATGAGTTGTCAACGTTCAGCACACACAGCGGATTTCTTTGGTCAAAGGCAGTACATATGCCTACTTTGGTCGGTCATTGTGCATGGTAGCCACACCGCGCTACTACTGACTGAAGGTCATTGTACTTGGTAGTTGAGAACCGATATTCTCATAGCATTGTTTCCTCTCCTGACCGTTTGTGACTCGTGTTATGGTTTGTCAAGGTTGACCACCTATATTGAAATTCTCTGGTCATGATCAGTGACATACGCCTAGTTTGATTGTTTGGTGTGCATATTAGCCACACCGTGCCACTACGTATTGAAGTTCTTTGTCCTTTCTAACCAATACATAGGCTTCCCAATCCATTGTTTTCCCCTCCAACCATTTGTGACTCGTGTTTTGAGTTGTCAATGTTGACCACACATAGTGGACTTATTCGGTCGTAGTCAGTGAGGTATGCATCCTTTGGTTGGTCACTGTGCACGCTAGCCATACCGTGCCACTTCTTGTTGAAGGTATTTGTACTTGCTAGTTGATAACTAGTGTCTCCAATCCATTGTTTTCCCCTCTGACCATTTGTAACTCGTGTTATGTGTTTTCAACATTGACCACGTACGTGAAACTTGTTTGTCATGGTTAGTGACATATGCATACTTTGGTTGGTCTCTGTGCATTGAGGCAACATTGTGCCACTACATATTGAAGGTATTTGTACTTGCTAGTAGAAAACTAGTATTCACAAACCATTACCTTCCACCCTGACCATTTGTGACTCGTATTATGAGTTGTTAACGTGGACCACTCACAGCGGATTTCTTTGGTCAAAGGCAGTAAACATGCCTACTTTGGTCGGTCATTGTGCATGGTAGCCACACCGCGCTACTACTGACTGGAGGTCATTGTACTTTGTAGTTGAGAACCGATATATTCATAGCATTGTTTCCTCTCCTGACCATTCGTGACTCGTGTTATGGGTTGTCAAGGTAGACCACCTATATTGAAATTATCTGGTCATGATCAGTTACATATGCCTAGTTTGATTGTTTGGTGTGCATATAGGCCACACCGTGCCACTACGTATTGAAGTTCTTTATCCTTTCTAGCCAATACATAGGCTTCCAAATCCATTGTTTTTCCCTCTGACCATTTGTGACTAGTGTTATGCATTTTCAACGTTGACCACATGAAGTGAAACTTGTTCGTCATGGTTAGTAACATATGCATACTTTGGTTGGTCACTGTGCATTGAAGCCACATTGTGCCACTACATATTGAAGGTATTTGTACTTGCTAGTAGATAACTAGTATTCACAAACCATTACCTTCCACCCTGACCATTTGTGACTCGTGTTGTGAGTTGTCAAAGGTTACCAAACTTAGTGACATTATTTGGTCATGGTCAGTGACATATGCCTAGTTTGGTTGGTCATGGTGCATGGTCTTCACACCGTGCCACAATGTATTGAAGCCCCTTGTGCTTGCTATGTGATACTTGGTGTTCCCAAACCATTGTTTCCCCCTCTTACCATTTGTGACTTGTATTATGAGTTGTCAACGTTGACCACACATAGCGGATTACTTTCGTCAAAGGCAGTACATATGCCTAATTTGGTCGGTCATTGTACATGGTAGCCATACTGTGCTACTACTGAATGAAGGTCGCTGTACTTGGTAGTTGAGATCCGATATTCACATAGCATTGTTACCTGTCCTAACCGTTTGTGACTCGTGTTATGCTTGGTCAACGCTGACCACCCATATTGAAATTATGTGGTCATGATCAGTGACATATGCCTAGTTTGGTTGTTTGGTGTGCATATTGCCCACACCGTGCCACCACGTATTGAAGTTATTTGTCCTTTCTAGTCAATACATATGTTTCCCAAACCATTTTATCTCCCTCTGACCATTTGTGACTAGTGTTATGAGTTGTCAATGTTGACCACACATAGTGGACTTATCCGGTCGTAGTTTGTGACGTATGCATCCTTTGGTTGGTCACCATGCATGCTAGCCGTACTGTGCCACTGCTTGCTAAAGGTCTTTGTACTTCCTAGTTGATAACTAGTGTTCCCAACCCATTGTTTTCCCCTGTGACCATTTGTGACTCGTGTTATGCGTTTTCAACGTTGACCACATGAAGTGAAATTCTTTCGTCATGGTCAGTGACATATGCATTCTTTGGGTGGTCAATATGCATTGAAGCCACATTGTGCCACTACATATTGAAGGTATTAGTACTTGCTAGTAGATAATTAGTATTCACAAACCATTACCTTCCACCCTGACTATTTGTGACTCGTGTTGTGAGTTATCAAAGTTTACCACACTTAGTGACATTATTTGGTCATGGTCAGTGACATATGCCTACTTTGGTTGGTCATCGTGCATGGTCTCCACACCGTGCCACAACGTATTGAACCACCTTGTGCTTGCTATGTGATACTTGGGGTTCCCAAACCATCGTTCCCCCCTCTGACCATTTGTGACTCGTATGATGAGTTGTCAACGTTAACCACACAGAGCGGATTTCTTTGGTCAAAGGCAGTGCATATGCCTACTTTGGTCGGTCATTGTACATGGTGACCACACCGTGCTACTACTGAATGAAGGTCGTTGTACTTGTTAGTGGAGAACCGATATTCCCATAGCATTGTTTCCTGTCTTGACCCTTTGCGACTCGTGTTATGGTTGGTCAACGTTGACCACCCATAGTGAAATTATGTGGTCATGATCAGTGACATATGCCTAGTTTGGTTGTTTGGTGTGCATATTAGCCACACCGTGCCACTACGCATTGAAGTTCTTTGTCCTTTTTAGTCAATACATAGGTTTCCCAAACCATTTTCTCTCCCTCTGACCATTTGTGACTAGTGTTATGAGTTGTCAATGTTGACCATACATAGTGGACTTATTCGGCCGTAGTTTGTGACGTATGCATCCTTTGGTTGGTCACTATGCACGCTAGCCATACCGTGCCACTGCTTGTTGAAGGTCTTTGTACTTCCTAGTTGATAACTAGTGTTCCCAACCCATTGTTTTCCCCTCTGACCATTTGTGACTAGTGTTATGAGTTGTCAATGTTGACCATACATAGTGGACTTATTCGGTCGTAGTCAGTGACGTATGCATCCTTTGGTTGGTCACTGTGCACGCTAGACATACCATGCCACTGCTTGTTGAAGGTCTTTGTACTTCCTAGTTGATAACTAGTGTTCCCAACCCATTGTTTTCCCCTCTGACCATTTGTGACTCGTGTTATGCGTTTTCAAAGTTGACCACATGAAGTGAAATTCTTTTGTCATGGTCAGTGATATATGCATACTTTGGGTGGTCACTATGCATTGAAGCCACATTGTGCCACTACATATTGAAGGTATTTGTACTTGCTAGTAGATGAGTAGTATTCACAAACTATTACCTTCAACCCTGACCATTTGTGACTCGTGTTGTGAGTTATCAAAGTTTACCACACTTAGTGACATTATTTGGTCATGGTCAGTGACATATGCCTACTTTGGTTGGACATCGTGCATGGTCTCCACACAGCGCCACAACATATTGAAGCACCTTGTGCTTGCTATGTGATTCTTGGTGTTTCCAAACCATCGTTTCCCCCTCTGACCATTTGTGACTCGTATTATGAGTTGTCAACATTGACCACACACAGCGGATTTCTTTGGTCGAAGGCAGTACATATGCCTACTTTGGTTGGTCATTGTACATGGTAGCCACAATGTGCTACTACTGAATGAAGGTCGTTGTACTTGGTAGTTGAGAACCGATATTCCCATAGCATTGTTTCCTGTCTTGACGGTTTGCGACTCGTGTTATGGTTGGTCAACATTGACCACCCATAGTGAAGTTATGTGGTCATGATCAGTGACATATGCCTAGTTTGGTTGTTTGGTGTGCATATTAGCCACACCTTGCCACTATGTATTGAAGTTCTTTGTCCTTTCCAGTCAATACATAGGCTTCCCAAACCATTTTCTCTCCCTCTGACCATTTGTGACTCGTGTTATGAGTTGTCAATGTTGACCACACATAGTGGACTTATTGGGTCGTAGTCAGTGACATATGCATCCTTTGGCTGGTCACTGTGCATGCTAGCCATGCCGTGCCACTTCTTGTTGAAGGAATTTGTACTTCCTATTTGATAACTAGTGTTCCCAACCCATTTTTTACCCCTCTGACCATTTGTGACTCGTGTCATGCGTTTTCAACGTTGACCACAGGAAGTGAAACTCTTTCGTCATGGTGAGTGACATATGCATACTTTGGGTGGTCACTGTGCATTGAAGCCACACTGTGCCACTACATATTGAGGGTATTTGTACTTGCTAGTAGATTACTAGTATTCACAATCCATTACCTTCTACCCTGACCATTTTTGACTCGTGTTGTGAGTTGTCAAAGTTTACCACACTTAGTGACATTATTTGGTTATGGTCAGTGACATATGCCTACTTTGGTTGGTCATCGTGCATGCTCCCCACACCGTGCCACAATGTATTGAAGCCCCTTGTGCTTGCTATGTTATACGTGCTGTTCCTAAACAATTGTTTCCCCCTCTGACCATTTGTGACTTGTATTATGAGTTGTCAACGTGGACCACTCACAGCGGATTTCTTTGGTCAAAGGCAGTAAATATGCCTACTTTGGTCGGTCATTGAGCATGGTAGTCACACCGCGCTTCTACTGACTGAAGGTCATTGTACTTGGTAGTTGTGAACCGATATTCTCATAGCATTGCTTTCTCTTCTGACCATTTGTGACTTGTGTTATAGTTGGTCAACCTTGACCACCCATATTTAAATTCTCTGGTCATGATCAGTAACATATGCCTAGTTTGATTGTTTCGTGTGCAAATTAGCCACAACGTGCCACAACGTATTGAAGTTCTTTGTCCTTTCTAGTCAATACATAGGCTTCCCAATCCATTGTTTTCCCCTCTGACCATTTGTGACTCGTGTTATGCGTTTTCCGTGTTGACCACATGAAGTGAAGTTTGTTCGTCATGGTTAGTGACATATGCATACTTTGGTTGGTCACTTTGCATTGAAGCCACATTGTGCCACTACTTATTGAAGGTATATATATTTGCTAGTAGATAACTAGTATTCACAAACCATTACCTTCTGCCCTGACCATTTGTGACTCCTGTTGTGAGTTGTCGAAGTTTACCACACTTAGTGACATTATTTGGTCATGGTCAGTGACATATGCCTACTTTGGTTGGTCATCATGCATGCTCCCCACACCGTGCCACAACGTATTGAAGCCCCTTGTGCTTGCTATGTGATACTTGGTGTTCCCAAACCATTCTTTCCCCCTATGACCATTTGTGACTCGTATTATGAGTTGTCAACGTTGACCACACACAACGGATTTTTTTGGTCAAAGGCAGTACATATGCCTACTTTGGTCGGTCATTGTGCATGGTAGCCACACCGCGCTACTACTGACTGAAGGTCGTTGTACTTGGTAGTTGAGAACCGATATACCCATAGCATTGTTTCCTGTCCTGTTTGTTTGTGACTCGTGTTATGGTTGGTCAACGTTGACCACCCATATTGAAAGTCTGTGGTCATGATGAGTGACATATGCCTAGTTTGGTTGTTTGGTGTGCATATTAGCCACACCGTGCCACAACGTATTGAAGTTCTTTGTCCTTTCTAGTCAATACATAGGCTTCCCAAACCATTGTATCTCCCTCTGACCATTTGTGACTCGTGTTATGAGTTGTCAATGTTGACCACACATAGTGGACTTATTCGGTCGTAGTCAGTGACGTATGCATCCTTTGGTTGGTCACAGTGCACGCTAGCCATGCTCTGCCACTGCTTGTTGAATGTCTTTGTACTTCCTAGTTGATAACTAGTGTTCCCAACCCATTGTTTTCCCCTCTGACCATTTGTGACTCGTGTTATGGTTGGTCAACGTTGACCACCCATATTGAAAGTCTGTGGTCATGATGAGTGACATATGCCTAGTTTGGTTGTTTGGTGTGCATATTAGCCACACCGTGCCACAACGTATTGAAGTTCTTTGTCCTTTCCAGTCAATACATAGGCTTCCCAAACCATTGTATCTCCCTCTGACCATTTGTGACTCGTGTTATGAGTTGTCAATGTTGACCACACATAGTGGACTTATTCGGTCGTAGTCAGTGACGTATGCATCCTTTGGTTGGTCACAGTGCACGCTAGCCATGCTCTGCCACTGCTTGTTGAAGGTATTTGTACTTGCTAGTTCATAACTAGTGTCCCCAATCCATCGTTTTCCCCTCTGACCATTTGTGACTCGTTTTATGTGTTTTCAACATTGACCACATACATGAAATTTGTTCGTCATGGTTAGTGACATATGCATACTTTGGTTGGTCACTGTGCATTGAGGTCACAATGTGCCACTACATATTGAAGGTATTTGTACTTGCTAGTAGATAACTAGTATTCACAAACCATTATCTTCCACCCTGACCATTTGTGACTCGTGATGTGAGCTTTCAAAGTTTACCACACTTAATGACTTTATTTGGTCATGGTCAGTGACATATGCCTACTTTGGTTGGTCATCGTGCATGGTCTCCGCACCGTGTCACAACGTATTGAAGCCCCTTGTGCTTGCTATGTCATACTTGGTGTTCCCAAAGCATTTTTTCCCCCTCTGACCATTTGTGACTCGTATTATGAGTTGTCAACGTTGACCACACACAACGGATTTCTTTGGTCAAAGGGAGTACATATGCCTCCTTTGGTCGGTCATTGTATATGGTAGCCACACCGTGCTACTACTGAATGAAGGTCGTTGTACTTGGCAGTTAAGAACCGATATTCCCATAGCATTGTTTCCTTTCCTGACCGTTTGTGACTCGTGTTATGGTTGGTCAACGTTCACCACCCATATTGAAATTATTTGGTCATGATCAGTGACATATGCCTAGTTTTGTTGTTCGGTGTGCATATTACCCACACCGTGCCACTACGTATTGAAGTTCTTTGTCCTTTCTATTCAATACATAGGCTTCCCAAACCATTTTCTCTCCCTCTGACCATTTGTGACTCGTGTTATGAGTTGTCAATGTTGACCACACATAGTGGACTTATTCGGTCGTAGTCAGTGACGTATGCATCCTTTGGTTGGTCACTGTGCACGCTAGCCATACCGTGCCACTGCTTGTTGAATGTCTTTGTACTTCCTAGTTGATAACTAGTGTTCCCAACCCATTGTTTCCCCCTCTGGCCATTTGTGACTCGTGTTATGCGTTTTCAAAGTTGACCACATGAAGTGAAATTCTTTCGTCATGGTCAGTGACATGTGCATACTTTGGGTGGTCACTGTGCCACTACATATTGAAGGTATTTTTACTTGCTAGTAGATAACTAGTATTCACAAACCATTACCTTCCACCCTGACCATTTGTGACTCGTGTTGTGAGTTGTCAAAGTTTACCACACTTAGTGACATTATTTGGTCATGGTTAGTGACATATGCCTACTTTTGTTGGTCACCGTGCATGGTCCCCACACCGTGCCACAACGTATTGAAGTCCCTTGTGCTTGCTATGTGATACGTGGTGTTCCCAAACCATTGTTTCCCCCTCTGACCATTTGTGACTCGTATTATGAGTTGTCAAGGTGGACCACACACAGCGGATTTCTTTGGTCAAAGGCAGTAAATATGCCTAATTTGGTCGGTCATTGTGCATGGTAGCCACACCGCGCTACTACTGACTGAAGGTCATTGTACTTCGTAGTTGAGAACCGCTATTCTCATAGCATTGTTTCCTCTCCTGAATGTTTTTGACTCGTGTTATGGTTGGTCAACGTTGACCACCCATATTTAAATTCTCTGGTCATGATCAGTGACACATGCCTAGTTTGATTGTTTGGTGTGCATGTTAGCCAGACCGTGTCACTACGTATTGACGTTCTTTGTCCTTTCTAGCCAATACATAGGCTTCCCAATCCATTGTTTTCCCCTCTGACCATTTGTGACTCGTGTTATGCGTTTTCAACGTTGACCACATTAAGTGAAATTTGTTCGTCACGGTTAGAGACATATGCATACTTTGGTTGGTCACTGTGCATTGAAGCCACATTGTGCCACTACATATTGAAGGTATTTGTACTTTCTAGAAGATAACTAGTATTCACAACCCATTACCTTCCACCCTGACCATTTGTGACTCGCGCTGTGAGTTGTCAAAGTTTACCACACTAAGTGACATTACTTGGTCATGGTCAGTGACATATGCCTACTTTGGTTGGTCATCGTGCATGGTCTTCACACCGTGCCACAACGTATTGAAGCCCCTTGTGCTTGCTATGTAATACTTGGTGTTCCCAAACCATTGTTTCCCCCTCTGACCATTTGTGACTCGTATTATGAGTTGTCAACGTTGACCACACACAGCGGATTTCTTTGGTCAAAGGCAGAACATATGCCTACTTTGGTTGGTCATTGTGCATGGTAGCCACACCGTGCTACTGCTGACTTAAGGTCAATGTACTTGGTAGTTAAGACCAGATCTTCCCATAGTATTGTTTGCTGTCCTGACTGTTTGTGACTCGTCTTATGGTTGGTCAACGTTGACCACCCATATTGAAATTCTGTGGTCATGATCAGTGACATATGCCTAGTTTGGTTGTTTGGTGTGCATATTAGCCACATCGTGCCACTACGTATTGAAATTCTTTGTCCTTTTGTAGTCAATACATAGGCTTCTTAAACCATTGTCTCTCCCTCTGACCATTTGTGACTCGTGTTATGAGTTGTCAATGTTGACCACACATAGTGGACTTTTTCGGTCGTAGGCAGTGACGTATGCATCCTTTGGTTGGTTACAGTGCACGCTAGCCATACCGTGCCACTGCTTGTTAAAGGTCTTTGTACTTCCTATTTGATAACTAGTGTTCCCAATCAATTGTTTTCCCCTCTGACCATTTGTGACTTGTGTTATGCGTTTTCAACGTTGACCACACGAAGTGAAATTCTTTCGTCATGTTCAATGACATATGCATACTTTGGGTGGTCACTGTGCATTGAAGCCACATTGTGCCACTACATATTGAAGGTATTTGTACTTGCTAGTAGATAACTAGTTTTCACAAACCATTACCTTCCACCCTGACCATTTGTGACTCGTGTTGTGAGTTGTCAAAGTTTACTACACTTAGTGACATTACTTGGTCATGTTCAGTGACATATGCCTACTTTGGTTGGTCATCGTGCATGGTCCCCACACTGTGCCACAACGTATTGAAGCCCCTTGTGCTTGCTATGTGATATGTGGTGTTCCCAAACCATTGCTTCCCCCTCTGACCATTTGTGACTCGTATTATGAGTTTTTAACGTGGACCACACACAGCGGATTTCTTTGGTCAAATGCAGTAAATATGCCTACTTTGGTCGGTCATTGTGCATGGTAGCCACACCGCGCTACTATTGACTAAGGTCATTGTACTTGTAGTTGAGAACCGATGTTATCATAGAATTGTTTCCTCTCCTGACCGTTTTTCACTCGTGTTATGGTTGGTTAACGTTGACCACCCATATTTGAATTCTCTGGTCATGATCAGTGACACATGCCTAGTTTGATTGTTTGGTGTGCATATTAGCCAGACTGTGCCACTACGTATTGAAGTTCTTTGTCCTTTCTAGCCAATACATAGGCTTCCCAATCCATTGTTTTCCCCTCTGACCATTTGTGACTTGTGTTATGCGTTTTCAACGTTGACCACATTAAGTGAGATTTGTTCGTCATGATTAGAGACATATGCATACTTTCGTTGGACACTTTGCATTGAAGCCACATTGTGCCAGTACATATTGAAGGTATTTGTACTTGCTAGTAGATAACTAGTATTCACAAACCATTACCTTCCACCCTGACCATTTGTGACTCGTGTTGTGAGTTGTCAAAGTTTATCACACTTAGTGACATTACTTGGTCATGGTCAGTGACATATGCCTGCTTTGGTTGGTCATCGTGCATGGTCTCCACACCGTGCCACAGCGTATTGAAGCCCCCTGTGCTTGCTATGTGATACTTGGTGTTCCCAAACCACTGTTTCCCTCTCTCACCATTTGTGACTCGTATTATGAGTTGTCAACGTGGACCACACACAGCGGATTTCTTTGGTAAAAGGCAGTACATATGCCTACTTTGGTCGGTCATTGTGCATGGTAGCCACACTGTGCTACTACTGACTTAAGGTCGTTGTACTTGGTTGTTGAGACCCGATATTCCCATAGCATTGTTTGCTGTCCTGACCGTTTGTGACTCGTGTTATGGTTGGTCAATGTTGACCACCCATATTGAAATTCTGTGGTCATGATCAGTGACATATGCCTCGTTTGGTTCTTTATTGTGCATATTAGCCACACCGTGCCACTTTGTATTGAAGTTCTTTGTCCTTTCTAGTCAATACATAGGCTTCCCAAACCATTGTCTCTCCCTCTGACCATTTGTGACTCGTGTTATGTGTTGTCAACGTTGACCACACATAGTGGACTTATTTGGTCGTAGTCAGTGACGTATGCATCCTCTAGTTGGTCATTGTGCACGCTAGCCATACCGTGCTACTCCCTGTTGAAGGTCTTTGTACTTCCTAGTTGATAACTAGTGGTCCCAATCCATTGTTTTCCCTTCTGACCATTTGTGACTCGTGTTATGCGTTTTCAACGTTGACCACATGAAGTGAAATTCTTTCGTCATGGTCAGTGACATATGCATACTTTGGGTGGTCACTGTGCATTGAAGCCACATTGTGCCACTACATATTGAAGGTATTTGTACTTGCTAGTAGATAGCTAGTATTCACAAACCATTACCTTCCACCCTGACCATTTGTGACTCGTGTTGTGAGTTGTCAAAGTTTACCACACTTAGTGACTTTATTTGGTCATGGTCAGTGACATATGCCTACTTTGGTTGGTCATCGTGCATGGTCTCCACACCGTGCCACAACGTATTGAAGCCCCTTTTGCTTGCTATGTGATGCTTTGTGTTGCCAAACCATTGTTTCCCCCTCTGACCATTTGTGACTCGTATTATGAGTTGACAACGTTGACCACACACCGCGGATTTCTTTGGTCAAAGGCAGTACATATGCCTACTTTGGTCGGTCATTGTGCATGGTAGCCACACCGGGCTACTACTGACTAAAGGTCGTTGTACTTGGTAGTTGAGAACGGATATTCCCATAGCACTGTTTCCTGTCTTGCCCGTTTGTGACTCGTGTTATGGTTGGTCAACGTTGACCACCCATATTGAAGTTATGTGGTCATGATCAGTGACATATGCCTAGTTTGGTTGTTTGGGGTTCATGTTAGCCACACTGTGCCACTACGTATTGATGTTCTTTGTCCTTTCTAGCCAATACATGGGCTTCCCAATCCATTGTTTTCCCCTCTGACCATTTGTGACTTGTGTTATGTGTTTTCAACGTTGACCACATGAAGTGAAATTTGTTCGTCATGGTTAGTGACATATGCATACTTTGGTTGGTCACTGTGCATTGACGCCACATTGTGCCACTACATATTGAAGGTATTTGTACTTGCTAGTAGATAACTAGTATTCACAAACCATTACCTTCCACCCTGACCATTTGTGACTCGTGTTGTGAGTTGTCAAAGTTTACCACACTTAGTGACATTATTTGGTCATGGTCAGTGACATATGCCTACTTTGGTTGGCCATCGTGCATGGTCCCCACACCGTGCCACAACGTATTGAAGCCTATTGTGCTTGCTATGTGATACGTGGTGTTCCCAAACCATTGTTTCCCCCTCTAACCATTTGTGACTCGTTTTATGAGTTGTCAACATGGACCACACACAGCGGATGTTTCTGGTCAAAGGCAGTAAATATGCCTTCTTTGGTTGGTCATTGTGCATGGTAGCCACACCGTGCTACTACTGACTTAAGGTCGTTGTACTTGGTAGTTGAGAACCGATATTTCCATAGTATTGTTTCGTGTCCTGACTGTTTGTGACTCGTCTTATGGTTGGTCAACGTTGACCACCCATATTGAAATTCTGTGGTCATGATCAGTGACATATGCCTAGTGTGGTTGTTTGGTGTGCATAGTAGCCACACCGTGCAACTACGTATTGAAGTTCTTTGTCCTTTCTAGTGAATCCATAGGCTTCCCAAACCATTGTCTCTCCTTCTGTTCATTTGTGACTCTTTGTACTCTCTTGTTGGTAACTAGTGTTCCCAATCCATTGTTTTCCCCTCTGACTATTTGTGACTTGTGTTATGCATTTTCAATGTTGACCACATGAAGTGAAATTCTTTCGTCATGTTCAATGACATATGCATACTTTCGTTGGTCACTGTGCATTGAAGCCACATTGTGCCACTACATATTGAAGGTATTTGTACTTGCTAGTAGAAAACTAGTGTTTACAAACCATTACCTTCCACCCTGACCATTTGTGACTCGTGTTGTGAGTTGTCACAGTTTACCACACTTAGTGACATTATTTGGTCATGGATAGTGACATATGCCTACATTGGTTGGTCATCGTGCATGGTCTCCACACCGTAGCACAACGTATTGAAGCCCCTTGTGCTTGCTATGTGATACTTGGTGTTCCCAGACCATTGTTTCCCCCTCTGACCATTTGTGACTCGTATTATGAGTTGTCAGCGTTGACCACACTCAGCGTAATTCTTAAGTCAAAGGCAATACATATGCCTACTTTGGTCGGTCATTGTGCATGGTAGCCACACCGTGCTACTACTGACTGAAGGTCGTTGTACTTGGTAGTTGAGAACTGACATTCCCATAGCATTGTTTCCTTTCATGCCCGTTTGTGACTCGTGTTATGGTTGGTCAATGTTGACCAGCCATATTGAAATTCTGTGGTCATGATCAGTGACATATGCCTAGTTTGGTTGTTTGGTGTGCACATTAGCCATACTGTGCCACTACGTATTGAAGTTATTTGCCCTTTCTAGTCAATACATAGGCTTCCCAAACCATTGTCCATCCCTCTAACCATTCGTGACTCGTGTTATGAGTTGTCAATGTTGACCACACATAGTGGACTTATCGGTCGTAGTCAGTGACGTATGCATCCTTTGGTTGGTCACTGTGCACGCTAGCCATACAGTGCCACTGCTTGTTGAAGGTCTTTGTACTTCCTAGTTGATAACTAGTGTTCGCAATCCATTGCTATCCCCTCTAACCATTTGTAACTCGTGTTATGCGTTTTCAACGTTGACCTCATGAAGTGAAATTCTTTCGTCATGGTGAGTGACATATGCATACTTTGGGTGGTCACTGTGCATTGAAGCCACATTGTTCCACTACATATTGAAGGTATTTGTACTTGGCAGTAGATAACTAGTATTCACAAACCGTTACCTTCGACCCTGACCAGTAGTGATTCGTGTTGTGAGTTGTCAAAGTTTACCACACTTAGTGACATTACTTGGTCATGCTCAGTGACATATGCCTACTTTGGTTGGTCATCATGCATGGTCCCCACACCGTGCCACAACGTATTGAAGCCCCTTGTGCTTGCTATGTGATACGTGGTGTTCCCAGACCATTGTTTCTCCCTCTGCCCATTTGTGACTCGTATTATGAGTTGTCAACGTGGACCACACACATCGGATTTCTTTGGTCAAAGGCAGTAAATATGCCTACGTTGGTCGGTCATTGTGCATGGTAGCCACATGGCGCTGCTACTGACTGAAGGTCATTGTACTTGGTAGCTGAGAACCGATATTCTCATAGCATTGTTTCCTCTCCTAACCGTTTGTGACTCCTGCTATGGTTGGTCAACGTTGACCACCCATATGGAAATTCTCTGGTCATGATCAGTGACATATGCGTAGTATGATTGTTTGGTGTGCATATTAGCCACAGCGTGCCACTACGTATTGAAGTTCTTTGTCCTTCTCAGCCAAAACATAGGCTTCCCAATGCATTGTTTTCCCCTCTGACCATTTGTGACTCGTGTTATGGGTTTTCAACGTTGACCACATGAAGTGAAATTTGTTCGTCATGGTTAGTGACATATGCATACTTTGGTTGGTCACTGTGCATTGAAGCCACATTGTGCCACTACGTATTGAAGGTATTTGTACTTGCTAGTAGATAACTAGTATTCACAAACCATTACCTTCCACCCTGACCATTTGTGACGTGTGTTGTGAGTTGTCAAAGTTTACCACACTTAGTGACATTACTTGGTCGTGGTCATTGACATATGCCTACTTTGGTTTGTCATCGTGCATGGTCTCCACACCGTGCCACAACGTATTGAAGCCCGTTGTGCTTGCTATGTGATACTTTGTGTTCTCAAACCATTGTTTCCCCCTCTGACCATTTGTGACTCGTATTATGAGTTGTCAACGTTGACCACACACAGCGGATTTCTTTGGTCAAAGGCTGTAGATATGCCTACTTTGGTCGGTCATTGTGCATGGTAGCCACACCGTGCTACTACTGACTGAAGGTCGTTGTACTTGGTAGTTGAGAACCGATAATACCATAGCATTGTTTCTTGTCCTGACCGTTTGTGACTCGTGTTATGGTTGGTCAACGTTGACCACCCATATTGAAACTCTGTGGTCATGATCAGTGACATATGCCTAGTTTGGTTGTTTGGTGTGCATATTAGCCACACCGTGCTACTACGTATTGAATCTCTTTGTCCTTTCTAGTCAATACATAGGCTTCTTAAACCATTGTCTCTCCCTCTGACCATTTGTGACTCGTGTTATGAGTTGTTAATGTTGACCACACATAGTGGACTTATTCGGTCATAGTCAGTGACGTATGCATCCTTTGGTTGGTCACTGTGCACGCTAGCCATACAGTGCCACTGCTTGTTGAAGGTCTTTGTACTTCCTAGTTGATAACTAGTGTTCGCAATCCATTGCTATCCCCTCTGACCATTTGTGACTCGTGTTATGCGTTTTCAACCTTGACCACATGAAGTGAAATTCTTTCGTCATGGTGAGTGACATATGCATAATTTGGGTGGTCACTGTGCATTGAAGCCAAATTGTTCCACTACATATTGAAGGTATTTGTACTTGCCAGTAGATAAGTAGTATTCACAGACCATTACCTTCCACCCTGACCATTTGTGATTCGTGTTGTGAGTTGTCAAACTTTACCACACTTAGTGATATTATTTGGTCATGCTCGGTGACCTATGCCTACTTTGGTTGGTCATCATGCATGGTCCCCACACCGTGCCACAACATATTGAAGCCCCTTGTGCTTGCTATGTGATACGTGGTGTTCCCAGACCATTGTTTCTCCCTCTGACCATTTGTGACTCGTATTATGAGTTGTCAACGTGGACCACACACAGCGGATTTCTTTGGTCAAAGGCAGTAAATATGCCTACGTTGGTCGGTCATTGTGCATGGTAGCCACATGGCGCTGCTACTGACTGAAGGTCATTGTACTTGGTAGCTGATAACCGATATTCTCATAGCATTGTTTCCTCTCCTAACCGTTTGTGACTCCTGCTATGGTTGGTCAACGTTGACCACCCATATTGAAATTCTCTGGTCATGATCAGTGACATATGCGTAGTTTGATTGTTTGGTGTGCATATTAGCCACACCGTGCCACTATGTATTGAAGTTCTTTGTCCTTCCTAGCCAATACATAGGCTTCCCAATGCATTGTTTTCCCCTCTGACCATTTGTGACTCGTGTTATGGGTTTTCAACGTTGACCACATGAAGTGAAATTTGTTCGTCATGGTTAGTGACATATGCATACTTTGGTTGGTCACTGTGCATTGAAGCCACATTGTGCCACTACGTATTGAAGGTATTTGTACTTGCTAGTAGATAACTAGTATTCACAAACCATTACCTTCCACCCTGACCATTTGTGACTCGTGTTATGAGTTGTCAACGTTGACCACACACAGCGGATTTCTTTGGTCAAAGGCTGTACATATGCCTACTTTGGTCGGTCATTGTGCATGGTAGCCACACCGTGCTACTACTGACTGAAGGTCGTTGTACTTGGTAGTTGAGAACCGATATTACCATAGCATTGTTTCTTGTCCTGACCGTTTGTGACTCGTGTTATGGTTGGTCAACGTTGACCACCCATATTGAAACTCTGTGGTCATGATCAGTGACATATGCCTAGTTTGGTTGTTTGGTGTGCATATTAGCCACACCGTGCTACTACATATTGAATCTCTTTGTCCTTTCTAGTCAATACATAGGCTTCTTAAACCATTGTCTCTCCCTCTGACCATTTGTGACTCGTGTTATGAGTTGTTAATGTTGACCACACATAGTGGACTTATTCGGTCGTAGTTAGTGACGTATGCATCCTTTGGTTGGTCACTCTGCACGCTAGCCATACCGTGCCACTGCTTGTTGAAGGTCTTTGTACTTCCTAGTTGATAACTAGTGTTCGCAATCCATTGTTTCCCTCTTGACTGTTTGTGACTCGTGTTATGCGTTTTCAACGTTGACCACATGAAGTGAAATTCTTTCGTCATGTTCACTGACATATCCATACTTTGGTTGGTCACTGTGCATTGAAGCCACACTGTGCCACTACACATTGAAGGTATTTGTTCTTGCTAGTAGATAAGTAGTATTCACAAACCATTACCTTCCACCCTGACCATTTGTGACTCGTGTTGTGAGTTGTCAATGTTTACCACACTTAGTGACATTATTTGGTCATGGTCAGTGACATATGCCTACTTTGGTTGGTCATCGTGCATGGTCTCCACACCGTGTTACAACGTATTGAAGCCCCTTGTGCTTGCTATGTGATACTTGGTGTTCCCAAACCATTGTTTCCCCCTCTGACCATTCATGACTCGTATTATAAGTTGTCAACGTTGACCACACAGAGCGGATTTCTTTGGTCAAAGGCAGTACATATGCCTCCTTTGGTCGGACATTGTACATGATAGCCACACCGTGCTTCTACTGAATGAAGGTCGTTTTACTTGGTAGTTGAGAACCGATATTCCCATAGCATTGTTTCCTGTCCTGACCGTTTGTGTCTCATGTTATGGTTGGTCAACGTTGACCACCCATATTGAAATTCAGTGGTCATGATCAGTGACATATGCCTAGTTTGGCTGTTTGGTGTGCATATAAGCCACACCGTACCACTACGTATTGAAGTTCTTTGTCCTTTCTAGCCAATACATAGGCTTCCCAAACCATTTTCTCTCCCTCTGACCATTTGTGACTCGTGTTATGAGTTGTCAATGTTGACCACACATAGTGGACTTATTCGGTCGTAGTCAGTGACGTATGCATCCTTTGGTTGGTCAGTGTGCACGCGAGCCATACCGTGCCACTGCTTGTTGAAGGTATTTGTACATGCTAGTTGATAACTAGTGTTCCCAACCCATGAGTTTTCCCCTCTGACCATTTGTGACTCGTGTTATGCGTTTTCAACGTTGACCACATGAAGTGATATTCTTTCGTCATGGTCAGTGACATATGCATACTTTGGGTGGTCACTGTGCATTGAAGCCACATTGTGCCACTCCATATTGAAGGTATTTGTACTTGCTCGTAGATAACTAGTGTTCACAAACCATTACCTTCCACCCTGACCATTTGTGATTCGTGTTGTGAGTTGTCATAGTTTACCACACTTAGTGACATTATTTGGTCACTGTCAGTGACATATGCCTACTTTGGTTGGTCATCATGCATGGTTCCTACACCGTGCCACAACGTATTGAAGCCCCTTGTGCTTGCTATGTGATACGTGGTGTTCCCAAACCATTGTTTCCCCCTCTGACCATTTGTGACTCGTATTATGAGTTGTCAACGTGGACCACACATAGCGGATTTCTTTGGTCAAAGGCAG
>SZWC01001266.1:53681-73873 GCA_023375785.1 Penium margaritaceum | reverse complement strand
TCTCCCTCTGACCATTTGTGACTCGTGTTATGAGTTGTCAATGTTGACCACACATAGTGGACTTATTCGGTCGTAGTCAGTGACGTATGCATCCTTTGGTTGGTCACTGTGCACGCTAGCCATACCATGCCACTGCTTGTTGAGGGTCTTTGTACTTGCTAGTTGATAACTAGTGTCCCCAATCCATTGTTTTCCCCTCTGACCATTTGTGACTCGTGTTATGCGTTTTCAACATTGACCACATACGTGAAATTTGTTCGTCATGGTTAGTGACATGCATACTTTGGTTGGTCACTGTGCATTGAAGCCACATAGTGCCACTACGTATTGGAGGTATTTGTACATGCTAGTAGATAACTATAATTCACAAACCATTACCTTCCACCGTGACCATTTGTGACTCGTATTGTGAGTTGTCAAAGTTTACCACACTTAGTGACATTATTTGGTCAAAGTCAGTGACATATGCCTTCTTTGGTTGGTCATCGTGCATGGTCTCCACACCGTGCTACAACGTATTGAAGCCCCTTGTGCTTGCTATGTGATACTTGGTGTTCCCAAACCATTGTTTCCCCCTCTAACCATTTATGACTCGTATTATGAGTTTTCAACGTTGACCACGCACAGCGGATTTCTCTGGTCAAAGGCAGTACATATGCCTACTTTGGTTGGTCATTGTACATGGTTGCCAGACCGTGCTACTACTGAATGAAGGTCGTTGTACTTGGTAGTTGAGAACTGATATTCCCATAGCATTGTTTCTTGTCCTGACCGTTTGTAACTTGTGTTATGGTTGGTCAACGTTGACCACCCATATTGAAATTCTCTGGTCATGATCAGTGACATATGCCTAGTTTGGCTGTTTGGTGTGCATATTAGCCACACCATGCCACTACGTATTGAAGTTCTTTGTCCTTACTAGCCAATACATAGGCTTCCCAATCCATTGTTTTCCCCTCTGCCCATTTGTGACTCGTGTTATGCGTTTTCAACGTTGACCACATGAAGTGAACTTTGTTCGTCATGGTTTGTAACATTTGCATACTTTGGTTGGTCACTGTGCATTGAAGCCACATTGTGCCACTACATATTGAAGGTATTTCTACTTGCTAGTAGATAACTAGTATTCACAAACCATTGCCTTCCACCCTGACCATTTATGACTCGTATTATGAGTTGTCAATATTGACCACACGCAGCGGATTTCTTTGGTCAAGGTCGTACATATGCCTACTTTGGTTGGTCATTGTACATGGTAGCCACACCATGCTACTACTCAATGAAGGTCGTTGTACTTGGCAGTTGAGAACCGATATTCCCTTAGCATTGTTTACTGTCCTGACCGTTTGTGACTCGTGTTATGGTTGGTCAACGTTGACCACCAATATTGAAATTCTGTGGTCATGATCAGTGACATATGCCTAGTTTGGTTGTTTGGTGTGCATATTCGCCACACCGTGCCACTACGTATTGAAGTTCTTTGTCCTTTCTAGTCAATACATAGGCTTCCCAAACCTTTGTCTCTTCCTCTGACCATTTGTGACTCGTGTTCTGAGTTGTCAATGTTGACCACGCATAGTGGACTTATTCAGTCGTAGTCAGTGACGTATGCATCCTTTGGTTGGTCACTGTGCACGCTAGCCATACAGTGCCACTACTTGTTGAAGGTCTTTGTACTTCCTAGTTGATACCTAGTGTTCCCAATCCATTGTTTTCCCCACTGACCATTTGTGACTCGTGTTTTGCGTTTTCAACGTTGACCACATGAAGTGAAATTCTTTCGTCATGTTCAGTGACATATGCATACTTTGGTTGGTCACTGTGCATTGAAGCCACATTGTGCCACTACATATTGAAGGTATTTGTACTTGTTAGTAGATAACTAGTATTAACAAGCCATTTCCTTCCACCCTGACCATTTGTGACTCGCGTTGTGAGTTGTAAAAGTTTACCACACTTAGAGACATTATTTGGTCCTGGGCAGTGACATATGCCTACTTTGGCTGGTCATCGTGCATGGTCCCCACACCGTGCCACAACGTATTGAAGCCCCTTGAGCTTGCTATGTGATACGTGGTGTTCCGAAACCATTGTTTCCCACTCTCACCATTTGTGAATCGTATTATGAGTTGTCAACTTGGACCACACACAGCTGATTTCTTTGGTCAAAGGCAGTAAATATGCCTACTTTGGTCGGTCATTGTGCATGGTAGCCACACCGCGCTACTACTTACTGAAGGTCGTTGTACTTGGTAGTTGAAAACTGATATTCTCATAGCATTGTTTTTTCTCCTGACCGTTTGTGACTCGCGTTATGGTTGGTCAACGTTGACCACCCATATTGAAATTCTCTGGTCATGATCAGTGACATATGCCTAGTTTGACTGTTTGGTGTGCATATTAACCACGTGCCACTACGTATTGAAGTTCTTTATCCTTTCTATTCAATACATAGGCTTCCCAATCCATTGTTTTCCACTATGACCATTTGTGACTCGTGTTATACTTTTTCAACATTGACCACGTTAAGTGAAACTTGTTCGTCATGGTTAGTGACATATGCAGACTTTGGTTGGTCACTGTGCATTGAAGCCACATTGTGCCACTACATATTGAAGGTATTTGTACTTGCTAGTGTATAACTAGTATTCACAACCCATTACCTCCCACCCTGACCATTTGTGACTCGTGTTGTGAGTTGTCAAAATTTACCACACTTAGTGACATTACTTGGTCATGGTCAGTGACATATGCCTACTTTGGTTGGTCATCGTCCATGGTCTACACACCGTGCCACAACGTATTGAAGCCCCTTGTGCTTGCTATGTGATACTTGGTGTTCCCAAACCATTGTTTGCCCCTCTGACCATTTGTGACTAGTATTATGAGTTGTCAACGTTGACCACACACAGCATATTTCTTTGGTCAAAGGTAGTACATATGCCTACTTTGGTCGGTCATTGTGCATGGTAGCCACACCATGCTACTACTGACTGAAGGTCGTTGTACTTGGTAGTTGAGAACCGATATTCCCATAGCATTGTTTCCTTTCCTGACCATTTGTGACTCGTGTTATAGTTGGTCAACGTTGACCACCCATATTGAAATCCTCTGGTCGTGATCAGTGACATATGCCTAGTTTGGTTGTTTGCTGTGCATGGTAGCCACACCGTGCCACTACGTATTGAAGTTCGTTGTCCTTTCTAGTCAATACATAGGCTTCCCAACCCATTGTCTCTCCCTCTGACCATTTGTGACTCGTGTTATGAGTTGTCAATGTTGACCACACATAGTGGATTTATTCGGTCATAGTCAGTGACGAATGCATACTTTGGTTGGTCACTGTGCACGCTAGCCATACCGTGCCACTTCTTGTTGAAGGTCATTGTACTTCCTAGTTGGTAACTAGTGTTCCCAACCCATTGTTTTCCCCTCTGACCATTTGTGACTCGTGTTATGCGTTTTCAACGTTGACCATATGAAGTAAACTTCTTTCGTCATGGTCAGTGACATATGCATACTTTGGGTGGTCACTGTTCAATGAAGCCACCTTGTGCCACTACATATTGAAGGTATTTGTACTTGCTAGTAGATAACTAGTGTTCACAAACCATTACCTTCCACCCTGACCATTTGTTACTCGTGTTGTGAGTTGGCAAAGTTTACCACACTTAGTGACTTTATTTGGTCATGGTCAGTGACATATGCCTACTTTGGTTGGTCATCGTGCATGGTCCCCACACCGTGCCACAACGTATTGAAGCCCCTTGTGCTTGCTATGTGATACGTGGTGTTCCCAAACCATTATTTCCCCCTCTGACCATTTGTAACTCGTGTTATGAGTTGTCAACGTGGACCACACACAGCGGATTTCTTTGGTAAAAGGCAGTAAATATGCCTACTTTTGTCAGTCATTGTGCATGGTAGCCACACCGCGCTACTACTGACTGAAGGTCATTGTACTTGGTAGTTGAGAACCGATATTCTCATAGCATTGTTTCCTCTCCTGACCGTTTGTGACTCGTGTTATGGTTGGTCAACGTTGACCACCCATATGGGAATTCTTTGGTCATGATCAGTGACATATGCCTAGTTTGATTGTTTGGTGTGCATATTAGCCACAGCATGCCACTACGAATTGAAGTTCTTTGTCCTTTCTAGTCAATACACAGGCTTCCCAAACCATTTTCTCTCCCTCTGACCATTTGTGACTCGTGTTATGAGTTGTCAATGTTAACCACACATAGTGGACGTATTCGGTCGTAGTCAGTGACGTATGCATAATTTGGTTGGTCACTGTGCACGCTAGCCATACCGTGCCACTGCTTGTTGAAGGTCTTTGTACTTCCTAGTTGATTCCTAGTGTTCCCAACACATTGTTTCCCCCTCTGACCATTTGTGACTCGTATTATGAGTTGTCAACGTTGACCACACTCAGCGGATTTCTTTGGTTAAAGGCACTACATATGCCTACTTTGGTCGGTCATTGTACATGGTAGCCACACCGTGCTACTACTGAATGAAGGTCATTGTACTTGGTAGTTGAGAACCGATATTCCCATAGCATTGTTTCCTGTCCTGACGATTTGTGACTCGTGTTATGGTTGGTCAACGTTGACAACCCATGTTGAATTCATGTGGTCATTATTGGTGACATATGCCTAGTTTGGTTTTTTTGTGTGCAGATAAGCCACACCGTGCCACTACGTATTGAAGTTCTTTGTCCTTTCTAGTCAATACACACGTTTCCCAAACCATTTTCTCTCCCTCTGACCATTTGTGACTCGTGTTATGAGTTGTCAATGTTGACCACTTATAGTGGACTTATTCGGTCTTAGTCAGTGACGTATGCATCCTTTGGTTGGTCACTGTGCACGCTAGCCATACCGTGCCACTGCTTGTTGAAGTTCTTTGTACTTTCTAGTTGATAACTAGTGTTCCAAACCCATTGTTTTCCCCTCTGACCATTTGTGACTTGTGTTATGCGTTTCAATGTTGACCACATGAAGTGAAATTCTTTCGTCATGGTCAGTGACATAATCATACTTTGGGTGGTCACTATGCTTTGAAGCCACATTGTGCCACAACATATTGATGGTATTTTTACCTGCTAGTAGATAACTAGTATTCACAAACCATTGCCTTCCACCCTTACCATTTGTGACTCGTGTTGTGAGTTGTCAAAGTTTACCACACTTAGTGACATTATTTGGTCATGGTCAGTGACATATGCCTACTTTGGTTGGTCATCGTGCACGGTCCCCACACCGTGCCACACCGTATTGATGCCCCTTGTGCTTGCTATGTGATACATGGTGTTCCCAAACCATTGTTTCCCCCTCTGACCAGTTGTGACTCGTATTATGAGTTGTCAACGTGGACCACACAGCGGATTTCTTTGGTAAAAGGCAATAAATATGCTTACTTTGGTCGGTCATTGTGCATGGTAGCCACACCGCGCTACTAGTGACTGAAGGTCATTGTACTTGGTAGTTGAGAACCAATATTCTCACAGCATTGTTTCCTCTCCTTACCGTTTGTGACTCGTCTTATGGTTGGTCAACGTTGACCACCCATATTGAAATTCTCTGGTCATGATCAGTGACATATGCCTAGTTTGATTGTTTGGTGTGCATGTTAGCCACACTGTGCCACTACGTATTGAAATTCTTTGTCCTTTCTAGCCTATACATAGGATTCCCAATCCATTGTTTTCCCCTCTGATTATTTGTGACTCGTGTTATGCATTATCAACGTTGACCACATGACGTGAAAATTGTTTGTCATGGTTAGTGACATATGCATACTTTGGTTGGTCACTGTGCATTGAAGCCACATTGTGCCACTACATATTGAAGGTATTTGTACTTGCTAGTAGATAATTAGTAGTCACAAACCATTACCTTCCACCCTGACCATTTGTGACTCGTGTTGTGAGTTGTCATAGTTTACCACACTTACTGATATTACTTGGTCATGGTCACTGACATATGCCTACTTTGGTTGGTCATTGTGCATGGTCTCCACTCCATGCCACAACCTATTGAAGCCCCTTGTGCTTGCTATGTGGTACTTGGTGTTCCCAAACCATTGTTTCCCCCTCTTACAATTTGTGACTCGTATTATGAGTTGTCATCGTTGACCACACACAGCGGATTTCTTTGGTCAAAGGCAGTATATATGCCTACTTTGGTCGGTCATTGTGCATGGTAGCCACACCGTGCTACTACTGACTGAAGGTCGTTATACTTGGTAGTTGAGACCCGATATTCCCATAGCATTGTTTCCTGTCCTGACTGTTTGTGACTCGTGTTATGGTTGGTCAACGTTGACAACCCATATTGAAATAATGTGGTCATGATCAGTGACATATGCCTAGTTTGGTTGTTTGGTGTGCATATTAGCCACACCGTGCCACTACGTATTGAAGTTCTTTGTCCTTCTAGTCAATACATAGGCTTCACAAACCGTTGTCTCTCCCTCTGACCATTTGTAACTCGTGTTTTGAGTTGTCAATGTTGACCACACATAGTGGACTTCTTCGGTCGTAGTCAGTGAAGTATGCATCCTTTGGTTGGTCTCTGTGCACGCTAGCCATACCATGACACTGCTTGTTGAAGGTCTTTGTACTTCCTAGTTGATAACTAGTGCTCCCAATCTATTGTTTTCCCCTTTGACCATTTGTGACTCGTGTTATGCATTTTCAACGTTGACCACATGAAGTGAATTTCGGTCGTCATGTTCAGTGACAAATGCATACTTTGGTTGGTCATTGTGCATTGAAGCCACCTTGTGCCACTACATATTGAATGTATTTGTACTTGCTATTAGATAACTAGTATTCACAAACCATTACCTTCCACCCTGACCATTTGTGACTCGTGTCGTGAGTTTTCAAAGTTTACCACACTTAGTGACATTATTTGGTCATGGTCAGTGACATATGCCTACTTTGGTTGGTCATCGTGCATGGTCTCCACACCGTGCCACAACGTACTGAAGCCCCCTGTGCTTGCTATGTTATACTCGGTGTTCCCAACCCATTGTTTCCCCCTGTGACCATTTGTGACTCGTGTTATGAGTTGTCAACGTTGACCACGCACAACGGATTTCTTTGGCCAAAGGCGGTACATATGCCTACTTTGGTCGGTCATTGTACATGGTAGCCACACCGTGCTACTACAGAATGAAGGTCGTAGTACTTGGTAGTTGAGAACTGATGTTCCCATAGCATTGTTTCCTGTCCTGACCTTTTGGGACTTGTGTTATGGTTGGTCAACGTTGACCACCCATATTGAAATTATGTGGTCATGATCAGTGACATATGCCTAGTTTGGTTGTTTTGTGTGCATATAAGCCACACCGTGCCACCAAGTATTGAAGTTCTTTGTCCTTTCTAGTCAATACATAGGCTTCCCAAACCATTTTCTCTCCCTCTGACCATTTGTGACTCGTGTTATAAGTTGTCAATGTTGACCACACCTAGTGGACTTATTCGGTCGTAGTCAGTGACGTATGCATCCTTTGGTTGGTCACTGTGCATGCTAGCCATACTGTGCAAGTGCTTGTTGAAGGTCATTATACTTCCTAGTTGATAACTAGTGTTCCCAATCCATTGTTTTCCCCTCTGACCATTTGTGACTCGTGTCATGCGTTTTCAACGCTGACCACATGAAGTGAAATTCTTTCGTCATGGTCAGTGACATATGCATACTTTGGGTGGTCACTGTGCATTGAAGCCACGTTGTGCCACAACATATTAAAGGTATTTGTACTTTCTAGTAGATAACTAGTATTCACAAACCATTACCTTCCACCCTGACCATTTGTGACTCGTGTTGAGAGTTGTCAAAGTTTACCACACTTAGTGACATTATTTGGTCATGGTCAGTGACATATGCCTACTTTGGTTGGTCATCGTGCATGGTCTCCACACCGTGCCACAACGTATTGAAGCCCCTTGTGCTTGCTATGTGATACTTGGTGTTCCCAAACCATTGTTTCCCCCTCTGACCATTTGTGACTCGTATTATGAGTTGTCAACNACATATGCATACTTTGGGTGGTCACTGTGCATTGAAGCCACGTTGTGCCACAACATATTAAAGGTATTTGTACTTTCTAGTAGATAACTAGTATTCACAAACCATTACCTTCCACCCTGACCATTTGTGACTCGTGTTGAGAGTTGTCAAAGTTTACCACACTTAGTGACATTATTTGGTCATGGTCAGTGACATATGCCTACTTTGGTTGGTCATCGTGCATTGTCCCCACACCGTGCCACAACGTATTGAAGCCCCTTGTGCTTGCTATGTGATACTTGGTGTTCCCAAACCATTGTTTCCCCCTCTGACCATTTGTGACCCATATTATGAGTTGTCAACGTTGACCACATATAGCGGATTTCTTTGGTCAAAGGCAGTACATATGCCTGCTTTGGTCGGTCATTGTGCATGGTAGCCACACCGTGCTACTACTGACTGAAGGTTGTTGTACTTGGTAGTTGAGAGCCGATATTCCCATAGCATTGTTTCCTGTCCTGACCGTTTGTGCCTCGTGTTATGGTTGGTCAACGTTGACCACCCATATTGCAATTCTGTGGTCATGATCAGTGACAAATGCCTAGTTTGGTTGTTTGGTGTGCATATTAGCCACACTGTGCCACTACATATTGAAGTTCGTTGTCCTTTCTAGTCAATACATAGGCTTCCCAACCCATTGTCTCTCCCTCTGACCATTTGTGACTCTTGTTATGAGTTGTCAATGTTGACCCCACATAGTGGACTTATTTGGTCGTAGTCAATGATGTATGCATCCTTTGGTTGGTCACTGTGCACGCTAGCCATACCGTGCCACTGTTTGTTGAAGGACTTTGTACTTCCTAGTTGATAACTAGTGTTCCCAATCCATTGTTTTCCCCTCTGACCATTTGTGACTTGTGTTGTGGGTTTTCAACGTTGACCACATGAAGTGAAATTCTTTTGTCATGTTCAGTGACATATGCATACTTTGGTTGGTCACTGTGCATTGAGTCCACATTGTGCCACTACATATTGAAGGTATTTGTACTTGCTAGTAGATAACTAGTATTCACAAACCATTACCTTCACCCCTGACCATTTGTGACTTGTGTTGTGAGTTGTCAAAGTTTACCACACTTAGTGACATTATTTGGTCATGGTCAGTGACATATGCCTACTTTGGTTGGTCATTGTGACTCGTGTTATGAGTTTACAATGTTGACAACACACTGTGAAATCCGTTTGGTCATGGTTTGTGACACATGCCTACTTTGGTTTGTTACTGGACATGGTTATCACGCCGCGTCATTACGTATCGAAGGTCTTTGTGCTTTCTTGTTGACAGCCAGTGTTCCCAAACCTCTGTTAGCCCCCTATGACTATCCGTGATCCGTGTTGTGAGTTGTAAATGTTGACCACATAAAGTGATGTTATCTGTTCATGGTCAGTAACATATGCATACTTTGGTTGGACACTGTGCATTGTAGGCACACTGTGCCACTACATATTGAAGGTTTTTGTACTTGCTAGTAAATAACTAGTATTCACAAACCATTATATTCCACCCTGACCATTTGTGACTTGTGTTATGAGTTGTCAAGGTTTACCACACTTAGTGCCATTATTTGGTAATGGTCAGTGAAATATGCCTACTTTGGTGGGTCATCGTGCATGGTTTCCACACCGTGCCACAACGTATTGAAGCTCCTTGTGCTTTTTATTTGATACTTGGTGTTTTCAAACCATTGTTTTCCCCTCTGACCATTTGTGACTCGTATTATGAGTTGTCAATGTTGACCACACACAGCGGGTTTCTTTGCTCAAAGGCAAAACATATGCCTACTTTGGTCGGTCATTGTGCATTGTTGCAACGCCGTGCTACTACTGACTGAAGGTCGTTGTACTTTCTCATTGAGAACTGATATTCCCATAGCATTGTTTCCTCCCCTCACTGTTTTTGTCTCGTGTTATGGTTCGTCAACGTTGACCACCCATATTGAAATTCCCTGGTCATGGTCAGTGACATATGCCTAGTTTGGTTGTTTGGTGTGCATATTAGCCACACCGTGCCACTACGTATTGAAGTTTTTTGTCCTTTCTAGTCAATACATAGAGTTCTTAAACAATTGTTTCCCCCTCTGACCATTTGTGACAAGTATTATGAGTTGTCAATGGTGACCACACACAGCGGAATTCTTTGGTCAAAGGCAGTACATATGCCTACTTTGGTCGTTCATTGTGCATGGTAGCCACATCGTGCTACTACTGACTAAAGGTTGTTGTTCGTGCTAGTTAACAACTGATATTCCCATAGCATTGTTTCCTGCCCTGACCGTTTTTGACTTGTGTCATGGTTTGTAAACGTTGACCACCCATATTGAAATTTTCTCGTCATGGTCAGTGACACATGCCGAGTTTGGTTATTTGGTGTGCATATTAGCCACACCGTGCCACTACGTATTGAAGTTCTTTGTCCTTTCTAGTCAATACATAGGCTTCCTAAACCATTTTCTCTCCATCTGACCATTTGTGACTCGTGTTATGAGTTGTCAATGTTGACCAGACATAGTGGACTTATTCGGTCGTAGTCAGTGACGTATGCATCCTTTGGTTGGTCACTGTGCACGCTAGCCATACCGTGCCACTAATTGTTGAAGTCCTTTGTACTTCCTAGTTGATAACTAGTGTTCCCAACCCATATTTTTCCCTTTGATCATTTGTGACTCGTGTTATGCGTTTTCAACGTTGACCACATGAAGTGTAATTCTTTCGTCATGGTCATTGACATATGCAGACTTTGGGTGGTCACTGTGCATTGAAGCCACATTGTGCCACTACATATTGAAGGTATTTGTACTTGCTATGGATAACTAGTATTCACAAACCATTACGTTCCACCCTGACCATTTCTGACTCGTGTTGTGAGTTGTCAAAGTTTACCACACTTAGTGACATTATTTGGTCATGGTCAGTGACATATGCCTACTTTGGTTGGTCACCGTGCATGGTCCCCACACCGTGCCACAACATATTGAAGCCCCTTGTGCTTGCTATGTGACACGTGGTGTTCCCAAACCATTGTTTCCCCCTCTGACCATTTGTGACTCATACTATGAGTTGTCAACGTGGACCACACACAGCGGATTTCTTTGGTCAAAGGCAGTAAATATGCCCACTTTGGTCGGTCATTGTGCATGGTAGCCACACCGCACTACTTCTGACTGAAGGTCATTGAACTTGGTAGTTGAGAACCGATATTATCATAGCATTGTTTCATATCCTGACCATTTGTGACTCATGTTATGGTTGGTCAACGTTGACCACCCATATTGAAATGCTCTGGTCATGATCAGTGACATATGCCTAGTTTGATTGTTTGGTGTGCATATTAGCGACACCGTGCCACTACGTATTGAAGTTCTTTGTCCTTTCTAGCCAATTCATAGGCTTCCCAATCCATTTTTTTCCCCTCTGACCATTTGTGACTAGTGTTTTGCGTTTTCAACGTTGACCACATGAAGTGAAAATTTTTCGTCATGGTTAGTGACATATGCATACTTTGGTTGGTCCCTGTGCATTGAAGCCACATTGTGCCACTACATATTGAAGGTATTTGTACTTGCTAGTAGATAACTAGTATTCACAAACCATTACCTTCCACCCTGACGATTTGTGACTCGTGTTGTGAGTTGTCAAAGTTTACCACACTTAGTGACTTTACTTGGTCATGGTCAGTGACATATGCCTACTTTGGTTGGTCATCGTGCATGGTCTCCACACCGTGCCACAGCGTATTGAAGCCCCTTGTGCTTGCTATGTGATACTTGGTGTTCCCAAACCATTGTTTCCCCCTGTGACCATTTGTGACTCGTATTATGAGTTGTCGGCGTTGACACACACAGCGGATTTGTTTGGTCAAAGGCAGTATATATGCCTACTTTGGTCGGTCATTGTGCATGGTAGCCACACCGTGCTACTAGTGACTGAAGGTCGTTGTGCTTGGTAGTTGAGAACCAATATCCCCATAGCATTGTTTCTTTTCCTACCCGTTTGTGACTTGTGTTATGGTTGGTCAACGTTGACCACCCATATTGAAATTATGTGGTCATGATCAGTGACATGTGCCTAGTTTGGTTGTTTTGTGTACATATAAGCCACACCGGGCCACTACGTATTGAAGTTCTTTGTCCTTTCTAGTCAAAACATAGGCTTCGCAAACCATTGTATCTCCCTCTGAGCATTTTTGACTCGTGTTATGAGTTGTCAATTTTGACCACACATAGTGGACTTATTCGGTCGTAGTCAGTGACATATGCATCCTTTGGTTGGTCACTGTACACGCTAGCCATACCGTGCCACTGCTTGTTGAAGGTCTTTGTACTTGCTAGTTGATAACTAGTGTCCCCAACCCATTGTTTTCCCCTCTGACCATTTGTGACTCGTGTTATGCGTTTTCAACATTGACCACATACCTGAAATTTGTTCGTCATGGTTAGTGACATATGCATACTTTGGTTCGTCACCGTGTATTGAGGCCACATTGTACCACTACATATTGAAGGTATTTGTACTTGCTAGTAGATAAGTAGTTTTCACAACCCATTACCTTCCTCTCTGACCATTTGTGACTCGTGTTGTGAGTTGTCAAAGTTTACCACACTTAGTGACATTATTTGGTCATGGTCAGTGACATATGCCTACTTTGGTTGGTCATCGTGCATGGTCTCCACACCGTGCCACAACGTATTGAAGCCCATTGTGCTTGCTATGTGATACTTGGTGTTTCCAAACCATTGTTTCCCCCTCTGACCATTTGTGACTCGTATTATGAGTTGTCCACGTTGACCACACAGAGCGTATTTCTTTGGTCAAAGGCAGTACATATGCCTAATTTGGTCGGTCATTGTACATGGTAGCCACACCGTGCTACTACTGAATGAAGGTCATTGTACTTGGTAGTTGAGAACCGATATTCCCATAGCATTGTTTCCTGTCCTGACCGTTTGTGACTCGTGTTATGGTTGGTCAACGTTGCCCACCCATATTGAAATTATGTGGTCATGATCAGTGACATATGCCTAGTTTGCTTGTTTGGTGTGCATATTAGCCACAGTGTGCCACTACATATTGAAGTTCTTTGTCCTTTCTAGTCAATACATATGCTTCCCAAACCATTTTCTCTCCCTCTGACCATTTGTGACTCGTGTTATGAGTTGTCAATGTTGACCACACATAGTGAACTTATTCGGTCATAGTCAGTGATGTATGCATCCTTTGGTTGGTCACTGTGCACGCTAGCCATACCGTGCCACTGCTTGTTGAAGGTCTTTGTACATCCTAGTTGATAACTAGTGTTCCCAACCCATTGTTTTCCCCTCTGACCATTTGTGACTCGTGTTATGCGTTTTCAACGTTGACCACATGAAGTGAAATTCTTTCGTCATGGTTAGTGACACATGCATACTTTGGTTGGTCAGTGTGCATTGAGGCCACATTGTGCCACTACATATTGAAGGTATTTGTACTTGCTAGTTGATAACTAGTATTCACAAACCGTTCTCTTCCACCCTGTCCATTTGTGACTCGTGTTGTGAGTTGTCAAAGTTTACCGCACTTAGTGACATTATTTGGTCATGGTTAGTGCCATATGCCTACTTTGGTTGGTCATCATGCATGGTCTCCACACCGTGCCACAACGTATTGAAGCCCCTTGTGCTTGCTATGTGATACTTGGTATTCCGAAACCATTGTTTCCCCCTCTGACCATTTGTGACTCGTATTATGAGTTGTCTACGTTGACCACACACAGCGGATTTCTTTGGTCAAAGGCAGAACATATGCCTACTGTGGTCGGTCATTGTACATGGTAGCCACACCATGCTACTACTGAATGAAGGTCGTTGTACTTGGTAGTTGAGAACTGATAGTCCCATAGCATTGTTTCGTGTCCTGACCGTTTGTGACTCGTGTTATGGTTGGTCAACGTTGACCACCCATGTTGAAATTATGTGGTCATGATCAGTGACATATGCCTAGTTTGGTTGTTTGGTGTGCATATTAGCCACACCGTGCCACTACGTATTGAAGTTCTTTGTCCTTTCCAGTCAATACATAGGCTTCCCAAACCATTTTCTCTCCCTCTGACCAGTTGTGACTTGTGTTATGAGTTTTCAATGTTGACCACCCACAGTGGACTTATTCGGTCGTAGTCAGTGATGTATGCATCCTTTGGTTGGTCACTATGCACGCTAGTCATACTTTGCCACTGCTTGCTGAAGGTCTTCGTACTTCCTAGTTGATAACTAGTGTTCCCAACCCATTGTTTTCCCCTCTGACCATTTGTGACTCATGTTATGCGTTTTCAACGTTGACCACATGAAGTGAAATTCTTTCGTCATGGTTAGTGACATATGCATACTTTGGGTGGTCACTGTGCATTGAAGCCACATTGTGCCACTACATATTGAAGGTATTTGTACTTGCTAGTAGATAACTAGTTTTCACAAACCATTACCTTCCATCCTGACCATTTGTGACTCGTGTTGTGAGTTGTCAGCGTTTACCACACTTAGTGACATTACTTGGTCATGGTCTGTGACATATGCCTACTTTGGTTGGTCATCGTGCATGGTCTCCACACCGTGCCACGACGTATGGAAGCCCCTTGTGCTTGCTATGTGATACTTGGTGTTCCCAAACCATTGTTTCCCCCTCTGACTACTTGTGACTCGTATTATGAGTTGTCAACGTTGACCACACACAGCGGATTTCTTTGGTCAAAGGCAATACATATGCCTACTTTGGTCGGTCATAGTGCATGGTAGCCACACCGCGCTATTATGACTGAAGGTCGTTGTACTTGGTAGTTCAGAACCGATATTCCCATAGCATTGTTTCCTGTCCTGCCCATTTTTGACTCGTGTTATGGTTGGCCAACGTTGACCACCCATATTGAAGTTATGTGGTCATGATCAGTGACATATGCCTAGTTTGCTTGTTTGGTATGCATATTAGCCACACCGTGCCACTACATATTGAATTTGTTTGGCCTTTCTAGTCAATACATAGGCTTCCCAAACCATTGTATCTCCCTCTGACCATTTGTGACTCGTGTTATGAGTTGTCAATGTTGACCACACATAGTAGACTTATTAGGTCGTAGTCAGTGACGTATGCATCCTTTGGTTGGTCACTGTGCACGCTAGCCATACCATGCCACTGCTTGTTGAAGGTATTTGTACTTGCTAGTCGATAACTAGTGTCCCCAATCCATTGTTTTCCCATCTGACCATTTGTGACTCGTGTTATGCGTTTTCAACATTGACCACATACGTGAAATTTGTTCGTCATGGTTAGTGACATATGCATACTTTGGTTGGTCACTGTACATTGAGGCCACATTGTGCCACTACATATTGAAGGTATTTGTACTTGCTAGTAGCTAACTAGTAGTCACAAACCATTACCTTCCACCCTCACTATTTGTGACTCGTGTTGTGAGTTGTCAAAGTTTACCACACTTAGTGACATTATTTGGTCATGGTCAGTGACAAATGCCTACTTTGGTTGGTCATCGTGCATGGTTTCCATGCCGTGCCACAACTTATTGAAGCCCCTTGTGCTTGCTATGTAATACTTGGTGTTCCCAGACCATTGTTTCCCCCTCTGGCTATTTATGACTCGTATTATGAGCTGTCAACGTTGACCACACATAGCGGATTTCTTTGGTCAAAGGCAGTACATATGCCTACTTTGGTCAGTCATTGTACATGGTAGCCACACCGTGCTACTACTGAATGAAAGTCGCTGTACTTGGTAGTTGAGAACCGATATTCCCATAGCATTGTTTCCTGTCCTGCCCGTTTGTGACTCGTGTTCTGGTTGGTCAACGTTGACCACCCATATTGAAATCATGTGGTCATGATCAGTGACATATGCCTAGTTTGGTTGTTTGGTGTGCATATTAGCCACACCGTGCCACTACGTATTGAAGTTCTTTGTCCTTTCTAGTCAATACATAGGCTTCCCAAACCATTTCGCTCCCTCTGACCATTTGTGACTCGTGTTATGAGTTTTCAATGTTGACCACACTTAGTGGACTTATTCGGTCGTAGCGAGTGATGTATGAATCCTTTGGTTGGTCACTGTGCATGCTAGCCATATCGTGCCACTACTTGTTGAAGGTCTTTGTACTTCCTAGTTGATAACTAGTGTTCGCAATCCATTGTTTTCCCCTCTGACCATTTGTGACTCGTGTTATGTGTTTTCAACGTTGACCACATGAAGTGAAATTCTTTCGTCATGTTCAGTGACATATGCATACTTTCGTTGGTCACTGTGCATTGAAGCCACATTGTGCCACTACATATTGAAGGTATTTGTACTTGCTAGTAGATAACTAGTATTCACAAACCATTACCTTTCACCCTGACCATTTGTGACTCGTGTTGTGAGTTGTCAAAGTTTACCACACTTAGTGACATTATTTGGTCATGGTCAGTGACATATGCCTACTTTGGTTGGTCATTGTGCATGGTCTCCACACTGTGCCACAACGTATTGAAGCCCCTTGTGCTTGCTATGTGATGCTTGGTGTTCCCAATCCATTGTTTCCCCCTCTGACCATTTGTGACTCGTATTATGAGTTTTCAACGTTGACCACACACAGCGGATTTATTTGGTCAAAGGCAGTACATATGCCTACTTTGGTCGGTCATTGTACATTGTAGCCACACCGTGCTACTACTGAATGAAGGTCATTGTACTTGGTAGTTGAGAACCAATACTCCCATAGCATTGTTTCCTGTCCTGACCGTCTGTGACTCGTGTTATGGTTGGTCAACGTTGACCACCCATATTGAATTTATGTGGTCATGATAAGTGACATTTGCCTAGTTTGGTTGTTTGGTGTGCATATTAGCCACACCGTGCCACTACGTATTGAAGTTCTTTGTCCTTTCTAGTCAATACATAGGCGTCTTAAACCATTTTCTATCCCTCTGATCATTTATTACTCGTGTTATGAGTTGTCAATGTTGGCCACACATAGTGGACTTATTCGGTCGTAGTCAGTGAGGTATGCATCCTTTGGTTGGTCACTGTGCACGCTAGCCATACCATGCCACTGCTTGTTAAAGGTCTTTGTACTTCCTAGTTGATAACTAGTGTTCCCAATCCATTGTTTTCCCCTCTGACCATTTGTGACTCGTGTTATGTGTTTTCAACGCTGACCGCATGAAGTGAAATTCTTTCGTCATGTTCAGTGACATATGCATACTTTGGTTGGTCACTGTGCATTGAAGCCACATTGTGCCACTACATATTGAAGGTATTTGTACTTGCTAGTAGATAACTAGTATTCACAAACCATTACATTCCACCCTGACCATTTGTGACTCGTGTTGTGAGTTGTCAAAGTTTGCCACACTTAGTGACATTATTTGGTCATGGTCAATGACATATGCCTACTTTGGTTGGTCATCGTGCATGGTCCCAACACCGTGCCACAACGTATTGAAGCCCCTTGTGCTTGCTATGTGATACGTGGTTCTCTCAAATGATTGTTTCCCCCTCTGACCATTTGTGACTCGTGTTATGAGTTGTTAACGTGGACCACACATAGCGAATTTCTTTGGTCAAAGGCAGTAAATATGCCTACTTTGGTCGGTCATTGTGCATGGTAGCCACACCGCGCTACTACATACTGAAGGTCATTATACTTGGTAGTTGAGAACCGATATTCTCCTAGCATTGTTTCCTATCCTGACCGTTTGTGACTCGTGTTATGGTTGGTCAACGTTGACCACCCATATTGAAATTATGTGGTCATGATCTGTGACATATGCGTAGTTTGATTGTTTGGTGTGCATATTAGCCACACCGTGCCACTACGTATTGAAGTTCTTTGTCCTTTCTAGCCAATACATAGGCTTCCCAGTCCATTGTTTTCCTCTCTGACCATTTGTGACTCGTGTTATGCGTTTTCAACGTTGACCACATGAAGTGAAATTTGTTCGTCATGGTCAGTGACATATGCATACTTTGGTTGGTCACTGTGCATTGAAGCCACATTGTGCCACTACATATTGAAGGTATTCGTTTTTGCTAGTAGATAGCTAGTATTCACAAGCCATTACCTTCCACCCTGACGATTTGTGACTCGTGTTGTGAGTTGTCAAATTCTACCACACTTACTGACATTACTTGGTCATGGTCAGTGACATATGCCTACCTTGGTTGGTCATCGTGCATGGTCTCCACACCGTGCCACAACGTATTGAAGCCCCTTGTGCGTGCTATGTGATAATTGGTATTCCCAAACCATTGTTCCCCCCTCTGACCATTTGTGACTCCTATTATGAGTTGTCAACGTTAACCACACACAGCGGATTTCCTTGGTCAAAGCCAGTACATATGCCTACTTTGGTCGGTCATTGTGCATGGTAGCCACACCGTGCTACTACTGAATGAAGGTCGTTGTACTTGGTAGTTGAGAACCGATATTCCCATAGCATTGTTTCCTATCCTGACCGTTTGTGGCTCGTGTTATGGTTGGTCAATGTTGACCGCCCATATTGAAATCATGTGGTCATGATCAGTGACATATGCCTAGTTTGGTTGTTTGGTGTGCATATTAGCCACACCGTGCCACTACGTATTGAAGTTCTTTGTCCTTTCTAGTCAACACATAGACTTCCGAAACAATTGTATCTCCCTCTGACCATTTGTGACTCGTGTTATGAGTTGTCAATGTTGACCACACATAGTGGACTTATTTGGTCGTAGTCAGTGACGTATGCATCCTTTGGTTGGTCAATGTGCACGCTAGCCATACCGTGCCACTGCTTGTTGAAGGTCTTTGTACTTGCTAGTTGATGACTAGTGTCCCCAATCCATTGTTTTCCCCTCTGACCATTTGTGACTCGTGTTATGCGTTTTCAACGTTGACCACATGAAGTGAAATTCTTTCATCATGGTCAGTGACATATGCATACTTTGGGTGGTCACTGTGTATTGAAGCCACATTGTGCCACTACATATTGAAGGTATTTGTACTTGCTAGTAGATAACTAGTATTCACAAACCATTACCCTCCACCCTGACCATTTGTGACTCGTGTTGTGAGTTGTCAAAGTTTACCACACTTAGTGACTTTATTTGGTCATGGTTAGTGACATATGCCTATTTTGGTTGGTCATCGTGCATGGTCTCCACACCGTGCCACAACGTATTGAAGCCCCTTGTGCTTGCTATGTGATACTTGGTGTTCCCAAACCATTGTTCCCCCGTCTGGCCATTTGTGACCCGTATTATGAGTTGTCAACGTTGACCACACACAGCGAATTTCTTTGGTCAAAGGCATGACATATGCCTACTTTGGTCGGTCATTGTACATGGTAGCCACACCGTGCTACTACTGAATGAAGTTTGTTGTACTTGGTAGTTGAGAACCGATATTCCCATAGCATTGTTTCCTGTCCTGACCGTTTGTGACTCTTGTTATGGTTGGTCAAAGTTGAACACCCATTTTGAAATTATGTGATCATGATGAGTGACATATGCCTAGTTTGGTTGTTTGGTGTGCATATTAGCCACACCGTGCCACTACGTATTGATGTTCTTTGTCCTTTCTAGTAAATACATAGGCTTCCCAAACCATTTTCTCTCCCACTGACTATTTGTGACTCGTGTTATGAGTTGTCAATGTTGACTACACATAGTGGACTTATTCGGTTGTAGTCAGTGACGTATGCATCCTTTGGTTGGTCACTGTGCACGCTAGCCATACCGTGCTACTGCTTGTTGAAGGTCTTTGTACTTGCTAGTTGATAACTAGTGTCCCCAATCCATTCTTTTCCCCTCTGACCATTATGACCCGTCTTATGCGTTTTCAACATTGACCACATACGTGAAATTAGTTCGTCATGGTTAGTGACATATGCATACTTTGGTTGGTCACTGTGCATTGAGGCCACATTGTGCCACTACATATCGAAGGTATTTGTACTTGCTAGTAGATAACTAGTATTCACAAACCATTACCTTCCACCCTGACCATTTGTGACTTGTGTTGTGAGTTGTTAACGTTTACCACACTTAGTGACTTTATTTGGTCATGGTCAGTGACATATGCCTACTTTGGTTGGTCATCGTGCATGGTCTCCACAC
>SZWC01001266.1:42731-53120 GCA_023375785.1 Penium margaritaceum | reverse complement strand
TTCGCACCACTCTGCAACCAGTTCACACCACTCCGCAACTAGTTCGCACCACTCCGCAACCAGTTCGCACCACTCTGTAGCCAGTTCGCACCACTCCACAACCAATTCGCACCACTCCGCAACCAGTTCTCATCATTCTGCAACCAGCTTGCACCACTCTGCAACCAGTTCGCACCACTCCGTAACCAGTTTGTACCACTTCGGAACGCGTTCGCACCACACCACAACCAGTGCTCACCACTCCGCAGCCAGTTCGCACCACTCCACAACCAGTTAGCACCGCTCCAAAACCAGTTCGCACCACTCCGCAACCGGTTCGCACCACTCCACAACAAGTTCGCACCACTCCGCAACCAGTTTGCACCACTCAGCAACCAGTTTGCACCACTCCACAGCCCGTTCGCGCCACTCCGCGACCAGTTTGCACCACGCCGCAACCAGTTCGTACCACTCCGCAACCAGCTTGCACCACTCTGCAACGCGTTTGCACCACTCCGCAGCCAGTTTGCACCACTCTGCAACCAGTTCGCACCACTCTGCAACCAGTTCGCACCACTCCGCAACTAGTTCGCACCACTCCGCAACCAGTTCGCACAACTCCACAACCAGTTCCCACAACTTGGCAACCAGTTCGCACCACTCCGCAACCAATTCGCAACACTCTCCAACCAGTTCGCACCGCTCCGCAACCAGTTTGCACCACTCCGCAAGCAATTCCCACCACTCCTTAACCAGTTCGCACCACTCCACAACCAGTTCACACCACTCCGCAACCAGGTCGCAGCACTCCGCAACCAGTTCGCACCTCTCCCCAACCAGTTTGTACCACACCGCAACCAGTTCGCACTACTCCGCAACCAGTTCGCACCACTCCGCAACCAGGTCGCACCACTCCGCAACCAGTTCGCACCATTCCGCAACCAGTTTGCACAACGATGCAACCAATGCGCACCACTCCGCAACCAGTTCGCACCATTCCGCAACCAGTTTGCACAACGATGCAACCAATGCGCACCACTCCGCAACCAGTTCGCACCATTCCGCAACCAGTTTGCACAACGATGCAACCAATGCGCACCACTCCGCAACCAGTTCGCACCATTCCGCAACCAGTTTGCACAACGATGCAACCAATGCGCACCACTCCGCAACCAGTTCGCACCATTCCGCAACCAGTTTGCACAACGATGCAACCAATGCGCACCACTCCGCAACCAGTTCGCACCACTCCGCAACCAGTTCGCACCACTCCGCAACCAGTTTGCACCACTCCGTAACCAGTTCCCACCACTCCGCAACGAGTCTGCACCACTCGGCAATCAGTTCACACCACACGGCAGCCAGTTCGTACCACTCGGCAACCAGTTCGCACCATTCCACAACCAGTTGGCACGACTCCGAACCAGTTCACACCACTCAGCAACCGGTTTGCACCACTCCACAACCAGTTCCCTCCACTTCACAACCAGTTGGCACTACTCCGCAACCAGTTTGCACCACTCCGTAACCAGTTCGCACCACTCCGCAACCAGTTCACACCACTCCGCAACCAGTTTGCACCACCCGCAACCAGTTTGCACCACTCCGCAGCCAGTTCGTGCCACTTTGCGACCAGTTTGCACCACCCCCCAACCAGTTTGCACCATTCCACAACCAGTTTGCACCACTCCTAAACGCGTTTGCACCACTCCGCAGCTAGTTTGCACCACTCTGCAACCAGTTCGCACCACTCTACAACCAGTTTGCACCATTCCGCAACCAGTTCGCACCACTCCGCAACCAGTTCGCACCAATGGGCAACCAGCTCGCACCACTTCCCAACCAATTTGCACCACTCCAAAACCAGTTCCCACCCCTCCGCAACCAGTTTGCACCACTCCGCAAGCAGTTCGCACCACTCCTCAACCAGTTCGCACCACTCCTCAACCAGTTGGCACCACTCCACAAACAGTTCACACCACTCCGGAACCAGGTCGCACCACTCCGCAACCAGTTCGCACCACTCTGCAACCAGTTTGTACCACTCCGCAACCAGTTCCCACCACTGTGCAACCAGTTCGCACCACTCCGCAACCAGTTTGCACCA
Organism: Penium margaritaceum; assembly: GCA_023375785.1. Classification (NCBI taxonomy): domain Eukaryota; kingdom Viridiplantae; phylum Streptophyta; class Zygnematophyceae; order Desmidiales; family Peniaceae; genus Penium; species Penium margaritaceum. The sequence goes on along the minus strand of SZWC01001266.1, from coordinate 51,034 downwards.
CTCCGCAACCAGTTTGCACCACTCCGCAACCAGTTTGCACCACTCCGCAACCAGTTTGCACCACTCCGCAACCAGTTTGCACCACTCCGCAACCAGTTTGCACCACTCCGCAACCAGTTTGCACCACTCCGCAACCAGTTTGCACCACTCCGCAACCAGTTTGCACCACTCCGCAACCAGTTTGCACCACTCCGCAACCAGTTTGCACCACTCCGCAACCAGTTTGCACCACTCCGCAACCAGTTTGCACCACTCCGCAACCAGTTCGCCCCCCTCCGCAACCAATTCGCACCATTTAGCAACCAGTTCGCACCACTCCGCACCAAGCTCGTACAACTCGACAACCAGTGCGCACCATTCCGCAACCAGCTCGCACCACTCCGCAACCAGTTCGCACCACGCCGCAACCAGTTCGCACCACTCCGCAACCAGTTGGCACCACTCCGCAACCAGTCCGCACCACTCCGCAATCAGTTCGCACCACTCCGCAGCCAGTTCGTACCACTCCGCAACCAGTTCGCACCACTCCACCACCGGTTGGCACCACTCCGGAACCAGTTCGCACCACTCCGCAACCGGTTCGCACCACTCCACAGCCAGTTCGCACCACTCCACAACCAGTTTGCACTGCTCCGCAACCAGTTTGCACCACTCCAAAACCAGTTTGCACCACTCGGCAACCAATTCATACCACCCCGCAACCAGTTTGCACCACCCGCAACCAGTTCGCATCACTCCGTAGCCAGTTCGCTCCACTCAGCGACCAGTTTGCACCAGTCGGCAACCAGTACGCACCACTCCGCAACCTGTTTGCACCACTCCGCCACGCGTTTGCACCACTCCACAGTCAGTTCGCACCACTCTGCAACCAGTTCGTACCGCTCCGCAACCAGTTCGCACCACTCCGCAACCAGTTCGTACCACTCCGCAACCAATTCGCACCACTCTGCACCCAGTTCGCACCACTCCTCAACCAGTTTGCACCACTCCACAACCAGTTCGCACCACTTCTCAACCAGTTCGCACCACTCCGCAACCAGCTCGCACCACACCGCAACCAGTTTGCACCATTCGGCAACCAGTTCGCAGCACTGAGCAACCAGTTCGCACAACACCAAAACCAGTTCGCACCACTCCGCAGCCAGTGTGCACCACTCCGCAACCAGTTCGCACTACTCCGCGACCAGTTCGCACCACTCGGCAACCAGTTCGCACCAATCGGCAACCAGTTCGCACCACTCCGCAACCAGCTCGCACCACACCGCAACCAGTTTGCACCACTCGGCAACCAGTTCGCAGCACTCCGCAACCAGTTCGCACCACTCCGCAACCGGTTCGCACCACTCCACAGCCAGTTCGCACCACTCCGCAACCAGTTCGCACCGCTCCGCAACCAGTTCGCACCACTCGGCAACCAGGTCGCACCACTCCGCAACCAATTCGCACCACTCCGCAACCAGTTTGCACCACTTCGCAACCACTTCGCACCACTCCGCAATCAGTTCGCACCACTCCGCAACCAGTTCGCACCACCCCGCAACCAGTTTGCACCACTCGGCAACCAGTTCGCAGCACTCCGCAACCAGTTCGCACCACTCCGCAACCGGTTCGCACCACTCCACAGCCAGTTCGCACCACTCCGCAACCAGTTCGCACCGCTCCGCAACCAGTTCGCACCACTCGGCAACCAGGTCGCACCACTCCGCAACCAATTCGCACCACTCCGCAACCAGTTTGCACCACTTCGCAACCACTTCGCACCACTCCGCAATCAGTTCGCACCACTCCGCAACCAGTTCGCACCACCCCGCAACCAGTTTGCACCACTCGGCAACCAGTTCGCAGCACTCCGCAACCAGTTCGCACCACTCCGCAACCGGTTCGCACCACTCCACAGCCAGTTCGCACCACTCCGCAACCAGTTCGCACCGCTCCGCAACCAGTTCGCACCACTCGGCAACCAGGTCGCACCACTCCGCAACCAATTCGCACCACTCCGCAACCAGTTTGCACCACTTCGCAACCACTTCGCACCACTCCGCAATCAGTTCGCACCACTCCGCAACCAGTTCGCACCACCCCGCAACCAGTTTGCACCACTCGGCAACCAGTTCGCAGCACTCCGCAACCAGTTCGCACCACTCCGCAACCGGTTCGCACCACTCCACAGCCAGTTCGCACCACTCCGCAACCAGTTCGCACCGCTCCGCAACCAGTTCGCACCACTCGGCAACCAGGTCGCACCACTCCGCAACCAATTCGCACCACTCCGCAACCAGTTTGCACCACTTCGCAACCACTTCGCACCACTCCGCAATCAGTTCGCACCACTCCGCAACCAGTTCGCACCACCCCGCAACCAGTTTGCACCACTCGGCAACCAGTTCGCAGCACTCCGCAACCAGTTCGCACCACTCCGCAACCGGTTCGCACCACTCCACAGCCAGTTCGCACCACTCCGCAACCAGTTCGCACCGCTCCGCAACCAGTTCGCACCACTCGGCAACCAGGTCGCACCACTCCGCAACCAATTCGCACCACTCCGCAACCAGTTTGCACCACTTCGCAACCACTTCGCACCACTCCGCAATCAGTTCGCACCACTCCGCAACCAGTTCGCACCACCCCGCAACCAGTTTGCACCACTCGGCAACCAGTTCGCAGCACTCCGCAACCAGTTCGCACCACTCCGCAACCGGTTCGCACCACTCCACAGCCAGTTCGCACCACTCCGCAACCAGTTCGCACCGCTCCGCAACCAGTTCGCACCACTCGGCAACCAGGTCGCACCACTCCGCAACCAATTCGCACCACTCCGCAACCAGTTTGCACCACTTCGCAACCACTTCGCACCACTCCGCAATCAGTTCGCACCACTCCGCAACCAGTTCGCACCACCCCGCAACCAGTTTGCACCACTCGGCAACCAGTTCGCAGCACTCCGCAACCAGTTCGCACCACTCCGCAACCGGTTCGCACCACTCCACAGCCAGTTCGCACCACTCCGCAACCAGTTCGCACCGCTCCGCAACCAGTTCGCACCACTCGGCAACCAGGTCGCACCACTCCGCAACCAATTCGCACCACTCCGCAACCAGTTCGCACCACTCCGCAACCAGTTCGCAGCACTCTGCAAGCAGTTCGCACCACTCGGCAACCAGTCTTTACCTCTTCGCAACCAGTTCCCACCATTCCGCAACTAGTTTGCACCATTCCGCAACTAGTTTGCACCACTCCGCAACCAGTTCGCACCATTGCGCATCCTACTCGCACCACTCCGCAACCAGTTTGCACATTTCTGCAACTAATTCGCACCACTCCGCAACCAGTTCGCACCACTCCGCAACCAGTTGGCACCACTCCGCAACCAGTTCGTACCACTCCGCAACCAATTTGCACCACTCCTCAGCCAGTTCACACCATTCCCAAACCAATTCACACCCCTCCGCAACCAGTTCGCACAACTCCGCAACCAATTCGCACCACTCCGCAACCAATTCGCACCACTTCGCAACCAGTCCAAACCACTCCACAACCAGTTTGCACCACTCTGAAACCAGTTGGCACCACTCCGCAACCAGTTCGAAACACTCCGCAGCCAGTTTGTACCATCTGCAACCAATTCGCACCACTCCACAACCAGTTGGCACCGCTCCGGAACCAGTTTGCACCACTCCGCAACCAGTTTACACCACTCCGCAACCAGTTCGCACCACTCTACAACCAGTTCACACCCCTCTGCAACCAGTTTGCACCACCCCGCAACCAGTTTGCACCACTCCGCAGCAAGTTCGCGCCACTCCGCCACCTGTTGGCACCACTCCGCAACCGGTTCGCACCACACCGCAACCAGTTTGCACCACTCCACAACTCGTTTGCACCACTCCGCAGCCAGTTCGCACCACTCCGCAACCAGTTCGCACCAATCCGCAACCAGTTCGTACCTCTCCGCAACCAGTTCGCACTACTCCGCAACCAGTTCGCACCACTCCGCAGCCAGTTCGCGCCACTCCGCAACCAGTTCGCACCACTCCGGAACCAGTTCGCACCACTCCACAACCAGTTCACACCACTTAGCAACCAGTTCGCACCACTCCACAGCCAGTTCGCACCACTCCGCAACCAGTTCGCACCACTCCACAACCAGTTCGCACCACTCCACAACCAGTTCACACCACTTCGCAACCAGTTTGCACCACTCCGCAACCAGTTCACACCACTCCACAACCAGTTCGCACCACTCAACAGCCAGGTCGCACCACTCCGGAACCAGTTCGCACTAATCTGCAACCAGTTCGTACCTCTCCGCAACCAGTTCGCACTACTCCGCAACCAGTTCGCTCCACTTCCCAACCAGTTGGCACCACTCCGCAACCAGTTCTCACCACTCCGCAACCAGCTCCCACCACTCCGCAACCAGTTTGCACCATTCCACAACTAGCTGGCACCACTCGGCAACCAGTTCGCACCACTCCGAATCCAGTTTGCACTACGCCGCAATCAGTTCGCACCACTCCCCAACCAGTTTGCACCACTGCGCAGCCAGTTCCCACCACTCCGCAACCAGTTTGCACCACTCCGCAACCAGTTCGCACCACTCCGCAACCAATTTGCACCAAGCCGTAACCTGTTCTCACCACTCCGCAACCAGTTCGGACCACTCCGCAACCACTTCGCACCACTCCACAACCAGTTTGCACCACTCCGCAACGCATTTTCACCACTGCGCAGCACGTTCACACAACTCTGCAAGCAGTTCGCACGACTCTGCGACCAGTTCGCACCACTCCGCAACCAGTTCGGACCATTCCGTAACCAGTTCGCACCACTCGGCAATCAGTTCGCACCACTGTGCAATCAATTTGCACCACTCCGAAACCAGTTACCACTATGTAACCAGTTCGCACCACTGCGCAACCAGTTGGCACCACTCCGCAACCAGTTCCCACCACTGCGCAACCAGTTCGCACCAATCCGCAGCCAGTTTGCACCACTGCGCAACCAGTTCGCACCATTCCGCAACATTTTCGCACCACCCCGCAACCTGTTCGCACCACTCCGCAACCAGCTCGAATGAACCCGCATCCAGTTCGTACCACTCTGCAACCAGTTTGCACCACTTCACAACCAGTTTGCACCACTCCGCAACCAGTTCGTAACACTCTGCAACCAGTTTGCACTACTCCGTAACTAGTTCGCACCACTCTCCAGCCAGTTTGTACCACTGCACAGCCAGTTCGTACCACTCCGCAACCAGTTCGCACCACTCGACAACCAGTTTGCAAGACTCCGCAAGCAGTTCACACAACTCCGCAACCAATTCGCACCACTCCCCAACCTGTTCGCACCACGCCGCAACCCGTTCGCACCACCCCGCAACCAGTTCACACCACTCCTGAACCAGTTTAAATTACTCCGCAACCAGTTTGCACCACTCTGCAACCACTTCACACCACTCCACAACCAGTTCGCACAACTCCGCAACCAGTTCGCACCACCGCGCAACCTGTTCGCAACACTCCGCAACCAGTTCGAACCATACCGCAACCAGTTCGTAACACTCTGCAACCAGTTTACACCACTCCGCAACCAGTTCGTACCACTCCGAGCCAGTTCGTACCACTCTGCAACCAGTTTGCACCACTCGACAACCAGTTTGCACCACTCCGCAAGCAGTTCGCACAACTCCTTAATCAATTCGCACAACTCCCCAACATGTTCGCACAACACCGCAACCAGTTCGCACCACTCCGCAACCAGGTCGCACCACTCCTCAACCAGTTTGCACCACTCCGCAACCAGTTCGCACCACTCCGCAACCAGTTCGCACCACTCTGCACCCAGTTCGCACCACTCAGCAACCAGTTCGCACCACTCCGCAACCAGTTCGCACCACTCCGCACCCAGTTCGCACCACTCCGCACCCAGTTCGCACCACTCCGCACCCAGTTCGCACCACTCCGCACCCAGTTCGCACCACTCCGCACCCAGTTCGCACCACTCCGCACCCAGTTCGCACCACTCCGCACCCAGTTCGCACCACTCCGCAACCAGTTCGAACCGCTCCGCAACCAGATCGTACCACTCTGCAACCAGTTCGCACCACTTGACAACCAGTTTGCACCACTCCGCAACCAGTTCGCACCACTCCGCAACCAGTTCGCACTATTCTGTGACCATTTCGCACCACTCCGTAGCCAGTTCGTACTACTCCACAGCCAGTTCGTACTACTCCGCAACAAGTTCGTACCACTCGACAACCAGTTTGCACCACTCCGCAACCAGTTCCCACCACTCCGCAACAGATTCGCACCACTCCGCAACCAGTTCGCACCACTCCACAACCAGTTTGCACCATTGCGCAACCAGTTTGGACCACTTCGCAACCCGTTCGCACCACTCCGCAACCAGTTCACACGGCTCTGCAACTAGTTTGCACCACCACACAACCAGTTCGCACCACTCCGCAGCTAGTTCGCGCCACTCCGCGACCAGTTCGCACCACTCCGCAACCAGTTCGCACCACTTCGCAACCAGTTCTCACCACTCCGCAACCAGTTCGCACCACTCCGCAACCGGTGCGCACCACTCCACAAGCAGTTCGCACCACTCCACAACCAGTTTGCACTACTCCGCAACCAGTTCCCACCACTGTGCAACCAGTTCAAACCAACCTGCAACCAGTTTGCACCACCCCGCAACCAGTTCAGACCACTCAACAGCCAGTTCACGTCACTCCGCGACCAGTTCACACCACTCAGCAACCAGTTCGCACCACTCCGCAACCGGTTTGCACCACTCCGCAACGCAATTGCACCATTCCGCAACCAGTTTGCACCACTGTGCATCCCGTTCGCACCAGTCCGCAACCAGTTTGCACGACTCCGCAACCAGTTCACACCACTCAGCAACCAGTACGCACCACTCCGCAACCGGTTTGCACCACTCCGCAACGCAATTGCACCATTCCGCAACCAGTTTGCACCACTGTGCATCCCGTTCGCACCAGTCCGCAACCAGTTTGCACGACTCCGCAACCAGTTCACACCACTCAGCAACCAGTACGCACCACTCCGCAACCGGTTTGCACCACTCCGCAACGCAATTGCACCATTCCGCAACCAGTTTGCACCACTGTGCAACCAGTTCGTACCTGTCCGCAACCAGTTTGCACGACTCCGCAACCAGTTCACACCACTCAGCAACCAGTTTGCACCATACCGCAACCAGTTCGCACCACTCTGCAACCAGTTCGCACCACTCCTCAACCAGTTCGCTCCACTCCACAACCAGTTCACACCACTCCGCAACGAGTTTGCACCACTCCGCAACCAGATCAGACCACTCCACAACCAGTTCGCACCAATCCGCAACCAGGTCGCACCACTCCGGAACCAGTTCTCACTACTCCGCAACCACTTCGTACCACTCCGCAACCAGTTCGCACCACTCCGCAACCAGTTCCCTCCACTCCGCAACCAGTTTGCACCACTCCGCAACCAGCTCTCACCACTCCGCAACCAGCTCCCACCACTCCGCAACCAGTTTGCACCATCCCACAACTAGCTGGCACCACTCGCCTACCAGTTCGCACCACTCCAAAACCAGTTCGCACCACTCTGCAATCAGTTCGCACCACTCCCCAACCGGTTTGCACCACTCCGCAACCAGTTCCCACAACTCCGCAACCAGTTTGCACCACTCCACAACCAGTTCCCACCACTCCGCAACCAATTGGCACCTCTCCGCAACCAGTGCTCACCACTCCGCAACCAGTTTGCACCACTCCCGAACCAGTTCGCACCACTCCATAACCAGTTCGCAACACTCCGCAACGCGTTCACATCGCTCCGCAACCAGTTTGAACAAATGCGCAGCCAGTTCGCACCACTCCACAACCAGTTGGCACCGCTGCGGAACCAGTTTGCACAACTCTGCAACCGGATCGCACCACTCCACAACCAGTTTGCACCACTCCGCAACCAGTTTGCACCACTCCGCAACCAGTTTGCACCACTCCGCAACCAGTTCGCACCACTCCGCAACCAGTTTACACCACTCCGCAACCAGTTTGCACCACCACGAATCCAGTTTGCACCACTCTGCAGCCAGTTCGCGCCACTCCGCGACCAGTTCGCACCACTCCACCACCAGTTCGCACCACTCCGCAACAAGTTTGCACCACTCTGCAATGCGTTTGCACCACTGCGCAGCAAGTTCACACCACTCTGCAACCAGTTTGCACCACTATGGCTCCAGTTTGCACCACTCCGCAACCAGTTCGCACCACTCCGCAACCAGTT